>CAUYSK010040000.1:0-49209 GCA_963575035.1 Avahi laniger | reverse complement strand
CCGGGCATGGTGGTGCATGCCTGTATTCCCAGCTACTCCGGAGGCTGAGGCAGAAGGATTGCTTGAGCCCAGGAGTTTAAGGTTGCTGTGAGCTAGGCTGATGCCATGGCACTCTAGCCTGGGCAACAGAGTGAGACTCTGTCTCAAAAAAAAAAAAAAAAAAGATATGAGCAGGTCCATGCTCTCTCTTATGGCTTTAGGGAAGAATCCTTCCTTGCCTCTTCCTGACTTTAGAAACTCTTGGCATTCCTCAGCTTATAGCTGCATCATCTAATCTCTGCCTCTGCCTTCACCTGGCCTTCTCTCTGTGTGTGATTCCCTTCTGTTGATGTGTCCTTTCCTCTTCCAATAAGGACACCAATCACTAGATTTAGGGCCCACCTCAATCCAGTATGACCTCATGTTTTTTTTGTTTTGTTTTGAGACAGACTCTTGCTCTGTTGCCCGGGCTAGCGTGCCATGGCGTCAGCCTAGCTCACAGCAACTTCAAGCTCCTGGGCTCAAGCAATCCTTCTGCCTCAGCCTCCTGAGTAGCTGGGACTACAGGCACACGCCACCATGCTCAGCTAATTTTTTCTATATATTTTTAGTTGTCCAACTAACTTCTTTGTATTTTTAGTAGAGACAGGGTCTCGCTCTTGCTCAGAGCTGGTCTCAAACTCTTGAGCTCAAACGATCCACCCGCCTTGGCCTCCCAGAGTGCTAGGATTACAGGTGTGAGCCACCATGCTCGGCCCGGTATGACCTCATCTTGACTTAACTAATGGCATCTACAAAGACTTTATTTCCAAATAAGGTCAATTCTGAGGTTTTGGATACATCCGAATTTTGGAAGTATACTATTCAACCCACTACATCCACTATGTAGGAAGAGCCTGAGAATTGAGCCAATGAGTAAGCAAAAGGAATGTGTCCTGATATGCCATATCTGACTCCCCCTGAACTGACCAGTTATGAGAACTGACAAATTCCCCCTCCTTAAGCTGGTTTGAAGTAACCGAAAGAAACTGACTACCATCCTTCCTTTTGCAAAATTAAAAAATCATTTGCACATGACCAGTGTTTCATTGCACTGCACTCATTGTCCAAAAGTCTACAACAGGGATTGAGCAATTTCATTTGGAAATTCTCTTAATGCCTTGGATTTACTTAATTTGGCTAGAAAACAAACATTTTGAGCTGATAGATGATCTCTTACAATGTCTTCAACCATTATTCCTTTCATATAATTTTTCAAAAATAAAATTTCAAAAGTACATAAAAGTAGAGAGAATAGTATAATTTCCCCAGTTTCCATCACCCCACTTTAAAAAATATCAACATATAGACATGTTTGTTTCATCTATACCTCCAACTTCCCTCTACCTCCTGCAGGATTATTTTAACGCAAAGCTCAGATACCATACACGATAGTCACCCCTTATCCATGGTTTCACTTTCTGAGGTCTTGGTTACCCAAGGTCAACCATGGTCTGAAAATATTCAATGAAAAATTCCAGAAATAAGCAATTCATAAGTTTTAAATTGCGTACTGTTCTGACTAGCAAGATAAAATCTTTTGTCTCCTTGAACATCCCTAACCGGGATGTGAATCATCCCTATGTCCAGCTTATCCTCACCATCTATGCCATCCACTCATTAGACACTTGGTAGCTGTCTTGATAATGAGATCAAAAAAACGCAGTGTGTGTGTGTGTGTGTGTGTGTGTGTGTGTGTGCATAGATATATATATATATCCACACACACACATATATATGTATATAGGGTTTGGTACTATCCATAATTTCAGGCACCCATTGGGGGTCTGGGAATACATCCCCCAGGATAAGGGGGGACTTCTGTAATTAATTTACCTTCTTAAACCACTATTCTGAGCTTCAAATTCCCTCGTAACTGCATTTGATGAGTTCTGTCTCCTGAAAGCAAACTACTTTGTACATAGAAAGTGTACAATTGAGGTGTGCTAAATAGAGTCCCTGCACTCAGATAAGGCAAGAACCCCCCCCCCCAAGTGCTTACCAAACTTTAGTGTAAATCATCTGGGAGCTGTTAAAATGCAGATACTGCTTGAATAGGTAAGGGAGGGATTCTGCATTCTAACAAGCTCTCAAGCAATACCAATGCTGCTGATATGTGGATCACACTTTGAGTAGCAAGCCCCTAAACCATAATGTGAAAGAGAAAATGGTAGGGTGCTGTATATGGTAGAGGCGATGGGCCACGGGGCTTAAGAACTGGCTTGTCGAATAGCTTACCACAATTATCCAAATTAATTTTTAAAATATTCCAGAGCGAGACTAACATTGAACCAAGCACCAAGAAAATTTTATAAGCTCTTGGGAGAGAAGGCGCAGTTCCAGGAAACATATATGATAGAAAGTTAATGTGTCTAGCCAGCTCAGGTTGACTCCTTTGTCTAAAAACTTGCCCCTCTTTGGGAAGGGTGCTTGGCAGCCATTTTTGTGTTGCTTGACCCGCCCACCAGCCACAGCTGATTGGGCCAGGGGTGACCATCTGATGCAAATTGGACCAGTCAGGTCATCTCTCCTGAGACTTTAGATTTGAGATTCAGCACTGCCAGTGAGTCCCTGGATGTCGTTGGAATTAAGATGATGTAAACATTCCACCTTCTGCCAATTCACAGAGAAGCGAAGAAAGCTGAGAGAACGAAACAGACCACAGAGAGAAGAGAAGTGGACATAGAAATGAAGAGAGGGCACTGCTACATTCCTGAGGCTACATTCTAGTCCTTCCTGAGGCCTATGAGCATTTCTGCCTGTGGATTCTGTGCCTCAAAACCCCGTCTCCTTATATTAAAATCTTCCAGGTGTTGCACCAGTGAGTTTCAGGTCTTCAAAACCAAAGAGACTGATGAACAGATGGTTATACAACAAATGGAGACAAAGTCAGAGAGGGAGAAGGGTAAAAGCCTAGCAATGCAGGTCAACTGTGGGTCCCAGGTGGGTAGGTAGAGGAGAAGCCATTCCGGACAGGAATGAAGTCTCAGGAACCAGAAAAATACTTCCTTTCTGCAGGCAGATGGGCAGGGCCCTCCCTACTTCTGGCTTCTTGTGAGGACACCAGACTCGTGCTGCCTGCCTGCCTGACAGTCCTCACCTGGGAATTCCCCTCAGCCTTCCTGATTGTGTGAGGACCAGCCATGCCATAAGGCACTTTGTTCTTATCAAGATCTGGGGGCCACAGTGTCCCTGCTTTACTGCTGCCTGATGTCATAGTCTGGGTCTCCCGAGCGTCTGGGAAGAGCTGTTCCCAGCTGGTTGTTGCCATCTTCCTAATCAGCATAACATTCTGTGGCCACCAGCCTGTGGGTGTGAGGCGTGGCTGAGCTGCAGGTGGGTCCCTGATGTCCATGGCAATGATCCGTGCCTAGTCCTTTTGTTACAGATAGGTGACAAACTTGTCCTTGTTTGCCCAGGACGATCCTAGTTTTAAAACTGAAAGTCCCACATACCAAGAACTCTGTCAGTTCTGGAAACCCTGGGAGGGTTAGTCACCCTAGTTATAGAGAACCCAAGTTCTCACTGGAAACCTGCCTGAGCACTGTGCCCTGACGATATCATCCCAAGCCTGGGGACACCAGACCTCCAAACTTTACCCTCCCAAGTATCTTCACACAACTGGATATTTCTGAAATCGCCATATCTCTCCAGAGGCCTGTGGCAGTATAGCAGGGTCAGATTAAAAATGCAGATTCTGAAGCCTCCTGGTCATTAATCGTGTGTCTTGGGCAGTTAGCTAACTTCTCAGTGCCTTATCTAAAAAGTAATACCACAAATAGCACACCTACCTTGTGCAGCTGTGAGAACACTCCTTCAGCCTTCCTGATTATCAGGACCCCCTGTGCCAGAAAGGGCCTTGTTCCCTGATGGTCTGGGGGCCACAGTGTCCCTACCTTACTGCCACCTGAGGTTATAGTCTGGCCCTATTGTTTTATTCACTCAGCTTTAATTTTCAGGATATTCTGACTATGTAAAAGTTGGCGATTATTTTCATGCCCTTACCCTGATCTAGTCATTGCCTCCTTCTCCCAAAGGGGGATCCTCTCTACTGGGTACACTTCAGAGATCCAGTGGCATGGCACAGAACCTGGCACAGGCAGTGGGAGAACCCAGGCCGTCTCCAGAGCCTTTATCTAATCCTCCTTCTCTCTGGGCTCCAGAGGTTGGGCCTCAGACCAGGGTCTGGTTTCTCTCATTTCTGGGCTGAGTCCCTGGAGGAGAAAGCTCATGGAGCTGGTTAGAACGGCCGAGCAAGACAGGGGTTGGCAAACAACTTTACTGGCTTGGCCAGCCCTCTGGTATGGCCAGAGGACACTGTGTCTCTGGTCACCCATACTCACACCTGTAAGCCAGAAGTGAGAGGTTCCAGGCAAGGAGGGACTGTCCCCTGAGAACCCTGAAAATAAGGAGGAGACATGAGTGCATTCTGTGCATGCGTGGTGGGGGTCTTGCCTGGCAGCCAGCTCTCCCACCTGACCACTGTCACATGGGAGTGAAGTCCGTCTGCTCACAAAGGCTGCCTGACCCACGTAGATTTCTTCATTGCTGTTAACCACAGGGAAGTGTATACACCAACACAGGCTTTGTATGTCATGATGACACCAAATCCCAAAGCCCTGGTGCTGGGTTTCAGGCCCTTTAAGGAGAAAACCCCAGGAGTGCATGGAAGTCTCACCACCTCCCCTCGAGCCAGCCTTACCCAGCCACTTTCAAAGGCCTATTGTGACTTGTCCTTTCTCTCATCTTTCCCCACTTTGATAAGTGTCTTGGGATTAGCCCTTCTGTGTTTATTGGATGAGCAATTTGTGTCTGTCTGAAAAAGTTATGTCTGAATAATATCTAGTCTGAGCTGAAGAAATGTGATCTGCTGCATTCCCCTCCAGCCAACTCTCTTGGAGCTCGCCTGTCTTCTGCCAGCAGGGTTATACAGCTCTGCGGCTGGGTCTAGCAGCCTAAACATGTTGGCCAGGGGGAGTGGGAGATGTGCAGGAAGGCGGAAGAGGTGCCTAGGGTGGGACAGAGCCCAGAGGGACAGAAAGCAGAGAAGTCTTAGCAAATTGGCCTATAGTTCTAGAGCCCCTATAATAATTTAGGGACATCACAGATGCCCATGGTGGTCACCCAGACCTAGGGACAAGAGAACCAGGGTCCCCATGCAGCTTAGGAGCCCAGGTGGTTACCTGGGCCCAGAGTCCCAGGTTTGAATTGCAGCAGAGAAGATTCAAAGGAGTCCAGTTGGTAGCAACTGAATCCCAGGTCTAGGAAGGTAATCAGCGCTGAGCTCTTGATGTTTGTGTGTTTGTGTGGGATGGAGAACAGGCAGCGATTGGTGAGATGTACTAAGGCTATTTAAATGTTTCCTGACTACATCTGCACAGGTCCTGGAACTGGCGGTTGGAGTGGGGGGCAGAGCTTGCAGCTGTGGCAATCAAGGTGCTGAGGAGGGTAGAGGCAGAGGGAATTCAATGGGCAAGGGTGTGGATGTGATAATAACCTCCCTACACTGCCCCCCACAAGCCTTCTGCTGTGCCTCCGCAGCCCTCTACCTGCTTTTCCCTTGGGGCCACATCACTTCTCCTTGTATCCCGTTACTCACGTCTCTGTCTTTCCTTCACCTCTTCGCCACGCTTCCTAACTCAGGGATCGGCTTGAAGGCAGAACACCATCCTTGTATCCCTAATAGCGAGCATGGAACTGGCCACCTAGGAGGCATCAGGTCACACGAAGATAGCAAAGGACAGGTGAGACAGAGGTGAGTTCAGGACTGAAAACATGGCCACAGTAACACTATCCTCACAGTCTGCGCTGGGCAAGGACTGATAGTTAAAGCCAGCTCATCATGGCAGAAACCTTGAGGCACTTCGGCAGCTGTGCACCCATCCTGTTGAATGGCCGATGGTGTTTCACATGGTCCCAAATATCCCCGTACACAGTACAAATCCCTACCTCGTACCACACTCCATAGGACACCATCTGTCTTTTCAGACAGATAAAAACATATGCACCCCTAAAAAGACAGGAGCAATCTGTGCTCTAACAGAGGCATAGAGAGTGGGTTATGAAAGTAAAGAAAAGGAGGAGGTTAATTTCACTTGGAGGAGCAAGGAATATTTCCTGGACCTGGAACAAGGTCTGCAAATACCTCCCAAGTGTGCTCTTCCCCCTACACACACCAAACTGCTGTCCGTGGCAGATTTTGCAAACAGATCCGTTTACTGTTTCACTGAGCCCAGGTTTGCCCATGAAATTCTTCCCAACACAGTACTCCAGCTGGATGATCAGAGCATCACATGAGAGTGAAATCCACCTGGCACCCTCCACCTTGGAAGGTGTGTACAGTCGAGACGTGCAGAGATGGGAGGCAGAAGGAACGGGGCGAGGAGAGGCATGTGGTGGGAAAATGATGAAGATGAGCGGCTGGTTAGACTTATGGGTGAGGTTTTGAATGGGGAACAGTGAACGATGTGGTTGACAAAGTGGGTTGAGGCAATATCAGGATTAGGATTTTGCCAAGCTAAGGAATGTGGGCTCAGGCCTGCAGGGGAGAGGAACTCGCACAGCTGTGTTCAGGAAGACACCCTGGCAGCAGTGTGCAGGCGGGCTGGGGTGGGAGAAGCTGGAGGCGGGTAGACCAGCCAGACGACTGTCCCAGGCAACAAATGACAAGGCCTTCTCTGAGCTCCTGCAGCACTTGGCAAAAACATCTGTTCAACACTCATCCCACTGTCTCTCTTGGAGCTGTCTTTTCACAGCCTGATGGCCCCACCAGCTTGCGGGTTCCTTGACAGCAGGGACTGTTTGCTGCCTGTCTGGGGCCCCAGGCCTGACATGGTTCTTGGCAGGTGCTCATTATATATTTGTGAGGTTACTGAATAGGGCAGTGAAAAAGGACAAGAGGCATACAGAAAAGGGCACAGATTTCTGGGATAACATCCTGTTTAGCAAGTGCAGTTCCCGAGGCCTGGAATTGACACAGCTGTCCTTTGGGTGTGTGTAGAGAAGCAGAGGCATGTGCAGGCAGCGCAGGCAGGGAAGGGAACACAGCTCACACTAGTTGGAGTGGGAACTGCCGTCACTCTGCCTTGTGTGTGTGTGTGTGTGTGTGTGTGTGTGTGTCTTAGGGGCTTGCCAGAGCTTTTGGCTTTTTAGAGAGGCATGGACAGACAGATGGGAGATCTCATAATCTGTACTGTCCTAAGGTGCCTTTTTTGGTTGCAAGTGACAGAAACTCAACATGAACAAGCTTAGGGAAAATGGGGTATTTATTGGTTCATGGGATGCATTTGGAGCCAGCAAGACCCAGAGATTCCAACAATGCCAACCGCTAACACCTGCTTCTCTCTCCACCCATCAGCCTCATTTTTGCAGCCTGGCTTCCTCCGCAGGCTGGAAAGCTGGCTGCCGGTAGCCTGTGTCTCACATCTGAGAGCTTCCCCACCAGAGGGGCAGCAAAGGCTTCCTTTCTCATGTCCCAGTGTCAGAGATCCCAGGAAAGGACTCTGATTGGCTCTGCTTGTGTCAGGGGCCTGCCCCAGCCTAAGACTAAATGCAGTGGCTAAGGAAGTGGGTCACGTAAGAAGGAAATATCTTCCGTCAAAAACTCATAGTTTATACCAATTTGATGGTGAGTACATGTGGTGCTTATTTTTCCATTCTTGGGATACCAATGGGATGGACATATTTGAAACCTGGACTGAGAGGGGGAGGGGGGGCAAGGGCAACACACGTAACCTAAACATCTATACCCCCATATTATGCTGAAATAAAAAAAAAATTAAAAAAAAAAAACTCATAGTTGAGTGGGGAAAGGAGCATCTTCCAGAGGCAGAGCCAGCAGTAACAGCCCTGTCTGAGTCCTTTGCCCATGTTAATTATTTTACACAACTTTAATAGACATTACTATCGTAATCCTTATTACCCCTGGGGATTACTACCTCAGGAAACCAAGGCACAGAGAGGGTTAAGTAACTGTCATATATCGCTCAGCTAATAAGTGGCTAGGCAGGGATGGAGCTAGGGTTTGGATCCATTCATTCTAGCTCCAGACTCTGTATCTTCCTATCGCGGTGTATAACCTATTCTCTACAGAAGGAGAGAAAGCAAGGTGCAGGTCCCTTCCGTGAGGAAGGGACATAGATTATTTCTCCTGGGAAAATACAAGGGCTGGGCTGAGGAGTCTGTGGGAAGAGATTGATCCACTGTCACCATGGGAATCAGGAATAAGAAACCCTACCACCCATCAGTCTCATTGAAGATATCTGAAAGGGATATTTCATTTTGATTTCATCTTTCTTCCATCTTAACTTACTTAAAGTAGAATTTGATGAAACCAAGAATAGCAAATGGAAGAACAATGAGGTCCCATTTTCACCTATTAAAAATTTAAGCAGTAGTATAATAGCTGTGCTGGCAGTGCTGGGGAAATGTTTGCTTCTAAATGGCTGGTGACAGGATAAAGTGGTCCAGCCTCTGAAAAACAATGTATTTGGATGCCAGGGTCGAGAGCTACAAAAGCATTTGTTACCTCTGACCCAGTGATGTCACTCTAGAAACAGCTAGTGGAGTCACAAAATAAAATGCAATTAGTGTCATGTGCGAGAGAGACATCTAAAACAGTGTTCCTCAGAAAGACCGAAAGTAAAAGGATAGGAAAAAATAGAAAACAAAAACAAATGCCATCAATGCAAGCAACAAGAAAACAGGGAGTACGATATTGATATAAGACATGGTTGAATTCACAAAAAAATCAGAAAACAAGACACCTTTCTTCCCTCTAGCCCGGGCAACAGAGCGAGACTCTGTCTCCAAAAAAAGAAAAAAAGAAAAAAAAGAAAACAAGACACATAAGAACACTTTATGATGATAAAGGCTGAGAGCTACAGTGAAGATCTGTTGTAAATATGCATAAAAAAATATGGCATAAGAATTCAGAAGGCAAAAACAATGATGGGAAATATGTGGAGAAATAGAAATACAATAATTGAAGAAAATTTTAATTCACCTCTCTTAGCCCACGACTGATCAATAAACCGTAAAATAAGTATGGCTGTAGAGGACTTGATTTGTTAATTAGTGAGGTAGATTGAATTAAAAGATATGAAACTCCATGCCTTGAAAAGCTAGAATATACTCTCTTTGTAAGCACCCTGGAATCATTTGCAAATGACCACGTGTAAGGCCACAAAAAACAAAAAACAAAACAAAGCAAACAAAAACCTCAATACATTTCAAAAAGTAGAATGAGTACAGATAACATTCTCTGATCACAATGCCCTAAAACTAGAAAGTAATAGCAAAAATAGAAACTGAAAGGTAATAGAAAAGTTGAAAATTAAACAAGCAAAAAACTACATTTGGATGGAATATTATTTAACCTTAAAAAAGGAAGGAAATTCTGATACATGCTACAACATGGATGAACCTTAAAGACATTATACTAAGTGAAATAAGCCAGTCACAAATACTGTGGAATTCCACGTAGATGAGGTTCTTAAAGTCAAATTCATAAGACAGAAAGTGGAATGGTGGTTGTCAGGGGCTGAGGGTAGGGAGAAATGGGAAGTTATTGTTTAATGGGTACAGAGTTTTAGTTTTTCAAGGTAAAAAAATTCTGGATATTGGTTGCACAACAATGTGAATATAGTAAACACTACTGAACTGTACACATGAAAATTATCGAGTTGGTAAATTTTGTGTTAGGGGTATTTTACCACAAGTTTTTTTTTTTTAACTATACCTGGACATTTAACTATACCTAAGAAATTGTCTTTTGATTAATTCTCAAAGTGCAAAATATCTTTTAAAAAAGTGATGGTTCCCAAGGATATGATGCAAAAGACAAGTCAAAGGGATGGGCATTTTTATGGTTGTCAGCTCTGTATCAGATAATCTCTGGGTGAGGATAGAGGGGGATGGATTCTGAACAATGCAAGCTCTGAGACCAACACATTGTGCTCAAAAGATGTTGGTTTTCTTACACTTATTTAACAAGCATGTGTGCCAGACCCTGTATTAGACCTTGGAGATACCAAAACAGGTCAAGTTTGTGAGCAACAGCCTTGGGGATGGTAGGGCCCTGGAGTGATATGAATTTGATCCCAGGGGCTAGGCTACACCCTTGTCTGAGGGGCTACCAGGAGCCATGGGAGGGGGTGGGGGATGGGGAAGAGGCCCTACCAGATACAGGACATTGGAGCCAGCCTTTAATGGAAAGCTAAGATTTCACTAAAAGAGAAGAGCTGTGAAGGGCACTGCAGGCAAAGGAAACTGCAAGAGCAAAGGTCCAGAGGACTAAAATTGCAAACTCTGTTCAACTCCAACAACTAGTTCCAAGTAGAAGGACAAGGGAAGGGAGTACAGACTGGCCAAAGATTAGGTCATTCTCCTCTCCAGAGTTAACCCCTTCCTTTACCTGGGCTTCTGCTTGTGGCTGCCTCTTTGTGACCTTAGGTAAATGATCTCCCCTCTCTGAGACTCAGTTTTCTCATCTACAAAATGGAACCAATAATGCCACCTGGTTTCTATGAGGATCCAGTGAGATAAAGCAGACAAAGAGTTTAGAACCTCAGACATACTCGGCACACAGGAAACGCTGGTTCAGTGCTGTTGCACTTGTTTTTCATAGCTGAGGGAGCATTCTCCAACTCAGCTACATTCCCTGCTCTCTCTGAAGATATGATGTGCCTGATTCCCCCCTTCCTAGAATTTTTTCTAAGGTTCTGTCTATACACTTACACACCAGATTATCAGCTCCCTGAGGAAAGAGACAAAGTCGACTCTGCCTGGTATCTCCAGGACCTAATACTTAGTCAGAAAGAATCAAGACTCCTTAGCTTCAGGCAACCCAATCAAAGTCACAGCTGCTGTATGGTGCCAACCACTGTGCCATGACCCCCTCGAGGCCTCAACAGATGACACAGATGAAAGTGTCTACAGGGGTGGCAGCAACTCCATGTCCTTTGGTGTATTTTTTCCCCTGCACCTGGCAGATGGCACCCTTCATGCCTGATCACTGTATCAACTAATTATTCATCCGTGACAGACATTCAACAAGTACAAAAATGCTCTATAGATATGTGCAAAATGCAGTGGGGACCTAGGAGGAGGAAGAGCTTCTAAACCTCACTGGTTTGGAGCTGGACTTTGAGTGAGTAGAAAAAGGACTTGGGGATTGAGGAAAGAAAATAGAGTTAAAGAGTAGAGCTCAGAGCCCCTGCAGCTTCTTGTAAGGCTGAGTGGCTGTTTCTCACTAGGCCATGCACAGTGGCTGGGACACAGCAACTATTCACCTCCTCTAGAGGGTTCTCTGCAAATCCTCCTCTCTGCCTCAGCCCTCCCGGCCTTAAATCATTGGTCAGAGCTTTTCCCTAAGGAGCACTGAGATCTGCCAGAGTCCCAGAGTGAGCAGTAATGGAGCAGAAATTAGGAGCTGACTGAGTTATTACACTCCTCGCTTTTCTATTCTTAACTCCTAAGCTTTTATGGAGCTCTTAGGGTTGGGCTGCATTTTAAAAGCCCATACATGGAAAACATAGTGGGTACAACCGACTCACCATTAGGAAAAAAATTAAGTCGGAGCCCCGACTCATAGCTAACACTAGAATAAATTCCAGATGGCTTAAAGATTTGAATGTAAAACATGAAATCATAAAAATAATAAAAGAAGAAAACAGGTGAATATTTATAATTTTGGAAGGGAGAAGGAGTACACAAGACAGTTCTAAGTTTATCACCAAAGGCAGATAAGAAAGAAATGGTTGCCACTAGTAAAAAAGAATTCATGCACGAGAAGATTGTTGCAAAAGCAGGTTAAGAAAGAACTCTACCCTGAAGTCAGAGTTAATGAACACAAGTAAAAGAGGGCTCTGGGGCATTCCTTGGGGTGGTTAGTTGGGCAACAGTATCTAGAGTATCTGAAGCATCCATCCCCTTCTGACACTTGTACTAATCAGCCAGCTGCAGTGGGGATTTTGCCCCAGGCAAAGACCCCTACTAGGGAAGACAATTGCCACAACCAAAAACAAGACAGGTCCTCTGCTTCCTGACATACATCCCCGATGTATGCACCCAATCAACACATTCCACTCCTCCCACAACATTATTACAGGCAGGTTCGCGAACAGAACAGACAAGGACAAGAACGCACAATGAAACGATGAACAAATGACTAGAATGACTCAACATTTGAGTAAAATCAGCACTGAAACGGCCATCAAAATCCACTGTGGGAGACCAGAATATGCCACCCCAAAATATACCACTTTGGCATAATGATTATTTTGACTGAAGGCACTTGAGATTTACAAAAACAAAAGTGCCTTCCTCCCCTGTCTATCAGGAAAGACAAAGGTTAACCACCAAAGACAACTTTAGAGCTTAACAGCCTGGAGATTGCACCAGAGGAATCTACAAGGAACTTTACTATCTAGACTTTATCTGCCATTTTATTTGCCTTCCCACAGTTTGCTGCCCCTAAGGACACCAAGTCCTTTTCCTTTGCCTTGTCATTTCTCTAAAAATTTATGTTCTTTGTTGAAGAACTGTATGAGTTGGAATTCAAAGTCACCTACCTCTTTGAGAACTATTCACTCCCTGGGTACTTCCCATGAAATACACATACCAGTAAATTTGTTTGTTTTTCTCTTGTTAATCTGTCTTTTGTTACAGAGGTCCATTCCATCTAAGAACTTTCTATCCCGGCATGGTAGCCTGCGCCTGTAGTCCCAGCTACTCGGGAGACTGAGACAGGAGGATGCTTAAGCCCAGGACTTGGAGGCTGCAGTGAGTTATGATCTGGCCATTGCACTCCAGCCTTGGTGACAGAGTGAGACCATGCCTCTAAAAAAAAAATTAAATTAAATTTTAAAAAGGGAACCAACTAAGAATTTATGAGGACTGAGGAAAAAATTATTTTTCTTCCCTTACACCACTGTCATAAAAACTGACTCCTAAGAATCACAATTAATATGTACTAACATCCAGGTGCAGGTGGCTCATCCCTGTAGTCCCGGCTACCTGGGAGGCTGAGGTAGGAGGATACCTTGAGCCCAGGAGTTCCAGGCTGCAGTGAGCTCTGATTGCACCCCTGCACTCTAGCCAGGGCAACAAGCAAGACCCTGTTTCTAAAAGAAAAAAAGGAAGTACTCACAACAAGACTGAGTGGATTAGGTGGGGAAGATCCACCCTCATTGTGGATGGGCACCATTCAATCTGCTGGGGGTCTGGGGAAAATAAAAACAAAGAAAAGGTGAATGTGTTGATGTATCTGCTGGAAGTGGGATACACTCTTCCTTTCCTGCCCTTGGACAACTGCAGGCTTCCCAGACTTTGTACTCCAGGACTTACATCATTGGCCCGTGGGTTCTCAGGCCTTTGGCCTCAGAGTGAGAGTTATACCATCAGCTTCCCTGGTTCTGAGGCCTTCAGACTTGGACTAAGCCATGCTGCCAGCATCCCAGGTTCTCCAGTCACCTCCTCTCATGTGTGTGTGTGTGTGTGTCTCATATTGATTCTGTCTATCTAGAGAACCCTGAGTAATATAGTAGTTAAAGCAGAAAGGAATTTCAGGTATAGGTGAGCAGAGGACCCTCTAGGATCGAGTTACTCAAAAACTCATCTTACCCATCAGGCTTTACCCTAGAACTTGTTAGAAATGTAGAATCTTAGATCTCATGTCAGATCTACTGAATCAAAAATATCCATTTTAGCTCGATCCTCGGGCAATCCATATGACATTAAAATTTGAGAAACTCTGGCTTACAACATTGCTGGAAGGGCTGGAGGAGTAGACTTTAAATGGAGCTTCCAGAAGTTACTGCAAGCAGACACCATGTATCTGCCACTGTGATCAGGAAAGAAGCTGCCACCATTACTCCTGTCACGGGGAGCTACTGGACCAGGAAGCTGGTGACTACAAAGCCAGTCTGCCATGATCTACACCAGCAAAATTAATGCCCCACCTGCTGCTTCTCTCCTCACTTAACTTAGTTTCAGGTTCAAGTCTCATGCAGGTTCATTTAATGGCAATTCCTAAATTGCATTTGGAAAGCCAGCTGCAATGGAGTCTAGAAAGTGTGACTTTCCAGCTCTAATGTACTAGAAGGAGGTGGGAGGGGATGTTGTGTGAACCAGCCCACAGTATCCACCATTGGTGGTGCCATGGAAGCTCTGACGCATGCTGCTATTAATAGTTGTCCTTTGATATCTGTTCTCCCATTAATTCATGGCAATAGAATTTTTAGCTAAATAAAGACTACATTTCCCAGCCTCTCTCCAAATAGATATGACCATGCAACAGAATTTAGACCAATAATATGAAAGTGGAACTGTCACATAGCAGCTCCCAGGAATCGCTGAGAGACAGTGGGAGCATGTCCTTTACACTATTCTTTGTTCCTCCCCCCATCATGCTGCTTGGAGCATGAGATGACACCATCTTGGACTGTAACATTGAGGGTTATACCCCAAGAGTTGGCAGAACTGTGAATTAGAAAGAGCCTGAGTCCTTGAGGATTTCATAGGACAAAACCATCATTCCTGCCCTGAT
Organism: Avahi laniger; assembly: GCA_963575035.1. NCBI lineage: Eukaryota > Metazoa > Chordata > Mammalia > Primates > Indriidae > Avahi > Avahi laniger. Next base: position 34,643 of record CAUYSK010040000.1, on the reverse strand, counting down.
GGTTTGCCTCTGTATACATGAAAGACAAAGAATCCATCGTTATCTTGGATCTCTCCCAGCCAGACCTAATCCTAGCCCGTATAGATTTCAAGAGCACATTGACTCTTAACATTGTGGCAGCTAATAGATCCCTTTGAGAATCCAGTGAATGCCCCGAACCATCCTCCTTAGAAAAAATGCACATATGTACAACACTGTGTGTAACAATTTCAGGGACTGCATGCTGTGTCCATCCAGGGGACCATCCAGGGGACTGAAAGATCCCTGGTTAAAAACTTCTAGAATAGAGATTTTCAAAAGAAAGAAATATGATCAATAGGCAATGGCTGAGAGGAAAAGTAGGAGCTGAGAAGTGGACTTGGCCCCCAGACTGTTGATGACATCAGCAAGAACAGTTTCTGTGGTTGGAACAGGGCAGAAGCCAGACTATAGAGTTCTGGGAGAGTAAGAATCGAGAGAGTGGTGGCGACAAAAACTGTCAACCATTTTGAGAAGCATGACCCCAAAGAAGATAGTGGCCAGAGACAGTGAAGGCTGTGGGCTGCACTATGTGGCTGTTCTCTGCTCCTAGGACCAGGGCAGTCAGAGCAAGAGTGGTCTGGGATATCCAACATCATTCATTGTTGCAGCCCATCTGGTGACCTTGGCCTTCATTGTTCCGGAAATGCTGATGCTGTCTCAGAAACAAGGGACGAGCAGGAGGGTGGGAATAGGAAACATCTCTGAAGGAATGGAGGCTGGAGGATGAGTGAGGCTCGGCTGGAGTAGATGCTGTTAAGTCCCTCCCCTTGGCTCGCTTCACACTAGGGTGCCTCTGGTCGTCCTTCAGTGAGAGGCTGCCTCAACCACCCCCACCCCTGCCTCTGGTGCTGTGCCGTAGCTGGATCCCTGCCTCGGAACCAATGTGTCCAACGGCCTCGGCACATCTGTGGAGCTGATGTCAAAGCAGACTGCATTGTGTCCTCTGGAAAGGAAGGGCAACTGCGCCATGTGTCCGGGTTTCTCTTCTAACCTGGAGGCTCTTTTGCTCCTTTCTACACTCAGGCCTCGGGCTGGCTTTCCTGATGTCATCCTCACTGCCACCTCCTCAACTCTGCCGTCCCAGGCTCATCCCTTTCTTGTCACCCTAGGTTCAACTGGGGACCCACCCTTCCTTTTCACATCCCTTGCATCACTCCCTGAACACATTCATCACTTACGTCTTCTCTTTCTTTAACTTTCTTTCTTTTCAAACAATAAAACCACCTTCCCAATCAAAGATTTATTGTGCTGGGAACCCTCCCCAGCTCCCCACGGTGGTGAAATTAGACAAAGGCTGGTCACATGTGGGAAACAGGAGAAGGAAGTGGCTCAGATGTACACCAGAGCTGCAAGGAGCAGAACCAGCAGCCTGCAGCAGAGGGTCCTCCCTGGGTGGCTGGCCCTTTGTGGTGACACAAAATGCCCATTTAGCTCCTATCTTGGGAGGAAATGAGGGTCCTTATTGAGACTTTGCATTTGTCAGTTCACCAGTTGCTGGGCCAAATTGTCAAAGCTCTCAGGCATCCAGGGAGAAGTGAAGGTCCCGGGTCAGAGCCTGAGCAGGGCTCGCTCTTACCTCAGCAGCTGCCACTCGCCAGGACATGTTCTTGCTACTCTGGGATGTGGCAGCCTCCAGAAAGGAGACTGGGCTTACAAAGTGGAAAGTGTGCAACAAAACTTTTAAATGTCCCACTAGAACCTCTCGCTCCCTGCTCTGGGGACCCTATCAAAACCCAGCTTCCAGTGTTTGCAAACAGAACTTGGCAGCCATAGAAAGCCTCCAGGATACATGAGTTGAGCCAAGCACATTCAAATGTTGGTGGGCGTGGTTCCCTAGAATGGCCTTGTCCTTTTCCCCTGACCAATATGCCCTGGGTGAAGAGGAAGAATGCAGCAAAAGGAGCAAGCTTTCCACTGGCATTTTAGCAAGGTGCTTAGAAAAAAAATACATGCTTTGACTACTGAAAATCCTGGGTCCCGATTCTATCCGTGCCACTAACTTTGGGTACATCCTTAACTTCTTTGAGCCTCCACTTTCTTTGTCAATTGCAAAATAAGAATTATAATTTCTTTTACTTAGGGTGTAAAAAGCTAAATGAAATCATGTATGCACAGTTCCTGACATTTATTAACATTACTAACCTGCCTGGAGATACAGCTTGTAAATAATTTCTCACTTCCCATTTTCAGAAATTCTCTCCTCTCTGCTTTCAGCTTACCTTTCTCTTCTCTAATCATTTCCTTCCCCAGAATTTGGAAAGCTCTCCTAGGTCCCTGCTATTCAAAAGTCCAGGGCAAGCAGCATCACCAAGGACCTGTTAGAAATGCAGAATCTCAGGCCATACCCTAGACCCTCTGAATCTGAATCTGCACTTTAATAAGATACCCAACTTTTTATCTACACATATTCAAGTTTGAGAATCACCTGCACGAAGTCACCCCTTGCTTCTTTAATTTACAACATCAAATCGTATTGGGTTTCAATAATTCACACCACCAACAGGAGTTTCCCCCCAGTAAATTGCATACTACATACTAAAATCTCCTTAATTGTGACACTTGAGTAACAATAAATCATAATATTAATAAAAATAATACCACAATCTAATATGTATTTAATGCTTTGGTATTTACAGCACCTGTTTATACTCATATAATCTCATCTGATTCTAGAATGTGGGATGGTTGTTGTCAGTCAGAGAGTATTTGAATGAGTGAATAAATGAATGAATGAATAAATGAATTGGGGCTATTTGGTGGAGAGAAATTGAATTTTGAGAGGATTTGGGGGTTATATCAATGAGGGATTTTGTTCAGCTACTTGTAAGAAAGATATAAGACAATAGTAGCTTAAATAAGATAGGGATTAGTTTCCTCCTAAGAAAGGCCAGGCTGGTATGGGGACTCTATCTACAGTCTCCAGATTGGAATCCATTTATCTTCTGATTTGCTATCCAAAGCATGTGATTTTACTCCTTAAGATCACCTCATGGATCTCAAGTCTGTGTCCAGAGAGGATGAAGGAAGAATGGAGGGAAAAGGTAAGGGATGCTTGCAGGCTAAATCAGCCCCTTTTAAAAATACAGTTTTCTCAAGACCCCACCCAGCCACCTCCTCTGACTTCTCATTAGCCCTTCCCATCTGCAAGGAAAATGTAGTCTTATTAGCTGGGCACATTGCTGCCCCCGATTTAGGAGTAAGGAAAGTGGGAGAGTGACTATTAGGAAGAAAGGTAGGATTCTCTGGCAGAAGGGGCATGAACGAAAGGGGATTGATGTACAAATCAATGTGCCAAATGTTTTGTATTTCTCCCCTGTAATATCTTGACAAGGAAAGGAAGAATCCGAATAGGATGGAGTGGTCCCTGCTGGGCTGCTTCTGGGGAGAAGGAAAGAGTCTTTTAACCATGGTATTCGCTGGGGGCCCAAGGTGGGGTGAGGTGAGAAATCAGGACCCTCAGCTGGCCCGACTCAGCTAAGTGCTGCTCTCTCTGCAAAGGATGCTGGCTTCCTGATGGAGTGGAGTTAGCAGCATGCAAGCTCTTCTTCCTTCCTGGGCTGCTCTCCCCTCTCTACATCCCAATTCCCGGCTCCTTCCACCCAGCTCCCACTCAACTCTTCAGTTCTCAGCTCATAGGTTCTTATAACCTTGTTATGCGTTCTCATAAACCTAGACTTTATCAGTATAGCACTTGCTTGAGATCTGTTCCTGCCCGAGACTTGTATTCCACCTCCAAGTAGAAGGTCCATGAGGGTATACCACGTCTAGCCTATTTGGCACTGAATTTCCAGCACCTTGCACAGTCCCCAGAACACAGTAGTTACTCCACAAATATTTCCTGAATGAGTAAATACCCCTGATAAGAAAGTTCATGCAATTCATTAGTAATCTTTAGATTGCAATTAACAAAAATCTACCTAAACTAACTTAAGTAAGAGGCAAAACAATTCTAATGACACGAGGACATCTCACAGAGACATGGGACTAGATTACAGCCTGGCCTCAGGAATGGAGTAGAACTAGAAACTCAAATGCCACTGGGAGTCTCTTCATCTTCCCTTCTATCTCATCAAACCAGCTCCTTCTGCTTCATATGACGACGCAGTGAGGAAAATACAGCTGCTAAGAGCTCCTAAATGTTATGTTACTGGGCCAATCAGCTGGAGAGAAGTTAATATAGCTCTCTGTTCTCTCTTTTCAACATTCCTAAAAATAAAAACTATTGCACCAGCATGGGTCAGGTATCTGACCCCAATCAAGTGACCAGCCAGGTGTCAAGATCATATTGTAGAAACATAGTAACACCCAGTATAACTATGCGTTTTGGGCATGGGAGAGTTAATACCTTGAAAAGAGGTTTTGGGAAGACCAAAAAATGGGTGTTCATTGCAGTGAGCATCACCCACCCCTGCCCCTGCCCTGGCTCCTTGGCCATAGCTCCAGCAGCTCATGAGACTGACTCCTGGATTTCTAGAGTCTCCACTGGATCTCCAGGGCCCTTGCCAGTGTCCTCAGATAGATTCTAGTATCTGGCTTCCAATTCTTTGTTCATTTCTCTGAACCCTTCTTCCCCAACAATGCCAGTGCTCAGAGAAACCATGGGTGCTTGAAGCTTCAGAGGCAGGAGGAGGCAGCCTTGCCTCCTCAGCAACCAGGAGATCCTGCTGGGCTTTCCTGGCTGCAGGTGGAAGTGGAGTCAGGAGAGCCATTGGACAAGGACAGACCTCAGTGGGCGGGGCAGGGCACTCTCATCATGATTTCCCCCAACTAGCACTCTACTCCTCCCTTACATCTGGTCGTTACTTCCAACAGATGAAGAAACGGAGGTCCTAAAAGGAGAGGGGACATGAGGATGATCATTCAGTCAATGACTTAGTCCGTTTCGTGTTGCTATAACAGAATATCACAGGCTGGGTAATTTATTACATAATTTATTCATATATCACATAATATAATTCTGTTAAATATACAATATATTTAATAACGTATTATAATATTATAGGGCCTTCGTGCTGCATCATCCCGTGGTGAAAGGTGGAAGGACAGGACGTGGAGAGCAAGAGTGCAAGAGGGTGCCAAACTTCGCTTTTATAACAAGCCCATTCTCTCAATAACTAACCCACTCCTCAGATAATGACATTAATCACCTCTTATTTGGCCCCACCTCCCAACACTGTTGCATTGGAGATTAAGTTTCCAACATATGAACTTTGGGGGACACATTCAAACCAAAGCAACTGATCAGTGGCAAAGAACACACCCAGACTTAAGTCTCCTTTCTTCATGCTCCAGCTATAGGGACTGGATGAGCTTGAAACCTCTTCTGCAAGGCAATGCTGTGTTCACCAGATATAGATTATGTTTCCCAGCTCCCTTTGAATCAAGGTATGGCAGATGAGTGAGTTCTGCCAATGGAAAGAGGGTGGAAGAGATGCATGCCACTTCCGCATCTGGCCATCACATTCCCCAAGTAATCTTCCACACCCTCTCTCCTCTACCTATGAGGCTGGGAGCAAAAGGCCCTGAGGATGGTGGAACCTACTAATGGAAGTGATTTCACTACTTGGAGAAGAGCTTCCCAGGAGAGGGTCACTATTAAGAAGATCTACATTGGACTTTGCTGGAGCAAGAAATCAACCTTTACCATTAAGCCACTGAAATTCTGAAGTTATAAGTTATTACACATAGCCTAGCACACCCAGACCAGTACAGTTCTAATGGAGCCCCTCTTCTCTACAAAGAGTTAGACTTGACCTCCTCCAGCAATCTCTGTGCCCCAGCCCTCCCCACCTTTTTCCCCTGACAAAGGCCCAAAGTGCAAAGGAACAGTACAGTTTTGCAATTAGGAACACAGGCCTTGAGTCTCACCAGATCAGAGGCTGAACCCCAACTCCACCTCAGACAGACCTAAGCAGGCTTCTTGACCTCTTTGAGCCTGTTTTCACACTGTAAGATAGAGATGGTACCCATGTCAAAATGTGATTGTAGGAATTAAATAAAATGTTACATATCCGTGGCTTTTTCTGGGGGGTGAGGGGAAGGAAGACAGAGTCTTGTTCTGTTGCCCGGGCTAGAGTGCCATGGCATCAGCCTAGCTCACAGCAACCTCAAACTCCTGGGCTCAAGTGATCCTCCTGCCTCAGCCTCCCAAGTAGCTAGAACTACAGGCATGCGCAACCATTCCCAGCTATTTTTTTCTATTTTGAGTCACCCAGCTAATTTTGTTTTGTTTTTTCTGAGACAGAGTCTCACTCTGTTGCCCTGGATAGAGTGCAGTGTTGTCATAATAGCTCATTGAAACCTCAAACTCCTGACTTCAAGCAATCCTCCCGCCTCAGCCTCCCAGAGTGCTAGGATTACAGGCGTGAGCTGCTGTGCTTGGCCTATTAGTGGTTCTTAATAGGATGATGCTACCCCCTGGGAACAGGGAGTTAGAAATTTGTAGGGCTATTTTTAGTTGTAACAATGATTTTGGAACCCTTTTGTCAAGGGATGCTGGATGTCCTGTGATGCTTAGGACACTCCTGCACAATGACCAGTTGTCCCTCATTCCCGACAACTTTCATTTGGTCCATCAGGTGTTCATTTATCTGACATTACAATTATGGGAGCCTAGAACATAACTTTGTTTTGCAAATAATCACAAAATATTTTTATAGGGTTTTAATATATATTGAATTTTTCAGAAATGTAATTGTCATGTATATCTATCAGGGCCCCAACGGGAACCAGCACACTCAAGTTAGGATGATTTGAGGGGGATTAATTTACAAAAGAACTAATTACAAAAGTGTGGACAGGTATGGGAAAGCCAGACGGGATAAAGCAGGAACAAAGGTCTGGCAGCAGCAGAACTGTCATCACCACTGTGCCCAAGGAGTAAGGGGAGAGAGATTACTAGAACCTGGAAGGCGAGAGAGTGTCGCAGAGGTTGCAGAGTGGGCAGAGCATTGCAGAGAGTATTGGTTTCCTAGGGCTGCAATAATAAATTACCACAAATTTGGTAGCTTAATACAACAGAAATTTGGCTGGGTACGGTGCCTTTCATGCTTGTAAACCTAGCACTCTGGGAGGCCAAGGCAGGAGGATCGCTTGAGGTCAGGAGTTTGAGACCAGCCTGAGCAAGAGTGAGACCCCCAAAATAGAAAAAATTAGCCAGGAATGGTGGTGGCGCCTATAGTCCCAGCTACTCGGGAGGCTGAGGCAGGAGGATCGCTTGAGCCCAGGAGTTTGAGGTTGCAGTGAGCTATGATGATGCCACTGCACTCTAGCCTGGGTGACAGAGCAAGATTCTGTCTCAGGGAAAAAAAAAAAAAAAACACCTAGAAATTTATTCTCACGATTCTGGAGGCCAGAAGTCAAAACAAAGCAAGGCCACAGCCCAGAGGCCCTAGAGAAGAATCCTTCCTTGCCTCTTCCAGTTTCTGGTTCCCAGTGTTCCTTGTCTTGTGGCTGCATAATTCCAATCTCTGCTTCCATCTTCATGTGACCATCGACTCTCTTCTGAGTCTTCTCTTCTGTCTCTTATGGAAACACACTTGTCACTGGATTCAGGGCCCACGTGGTATAGTCTCCTCTCAAGATCCTTAATTAAATCTGCAAAGACCCTTTCTTCAAATAAGGTCATATTCACAGGTTCGAGGAGTCACAATGTGGACATATCTTTTGGAGGCCTCCATTCAACCCACCACAGCCCCTTTGAGAGCGGCAATGATCTTTGCTTGAGTGATACAGCCAAGGAGATAGCCAGAAAAATAAACGCCCCAAGCTACCTTTTCTACCTCACTCCATCTTCTGTCAAGCGTCCCATTGGACAAACCCAACGGGAAATGAGAGGCCATAAGAATGTTCGGTGGGTTATGTTCCTAGGGCTGAGAGCAGTGAGAGCAAAGTAGAAAGGGTAGGAGCATGCATCTGGAGGAGCGAAGGAAAAATAGCAGCACGCCATGTAAACCAAGGGAAGATTGGACTCTGTTTTATTTGGAACTTCAGCAGGCAAGTTCTCCCTTGCAGAAAAATCAGCATTGAATGGCACCAGCTCCGGTGGTGTTTAAGTCAATAATGTAACACACTTTACTAGTCTGCATTTGTAGCTGTCGCACATTCATAGGGATTCTGTGTAAGGTGCAAGCTTGTGACTACTATATCTTCCAGCAGAGATCTGTCTGAGCACGTACAGATTTAAATGTATATTCTTGTGTTGCAAAGTTCTTTTTTCCCCTTATGTTAATTGAGACATTTTATGATTTAATTTTATGAAACCATAATGTAGTTTGGTTGTATGTAGTGTTAAAGATGGCATTGCAAAATATTTATTGTAAGAAAGGGGCATTGTGTTGTATAAAGTTGAGAACTACAGGTATAGGTGACTCACAGTGCCAGTACAGAAGGTGCTCTATAAATAGTATCTACTGTTACAAAGGCTGTTATCACCTTTCCTCACTTCCAGGCATAATTAGGAGAAAGTAAAGCCTGGAGCCAGTTCCCCCGGGAAGGTGGTGTTGAGAGACTCAAGCCTGGGTCCCAAGAAACCCCTGGCTCTAACTCTGCCACCCCCTATCCTGAAGCGGGAGGTCTCCAGGGAAAGGGACTGTTTCTCTAGAGCCCTGGGAGGCCCAGATGAGCCCCCCTACTAGGTGCACCTGCTTAGCTCCCTCTGAACACACTTGAATGTTCCCCCAAAGTCTGAGCAGCCCGGCCAGACCTGGCCCCAGAGCTGCAAACCAGACAGCCCAGGCGGAGCTGTCATCAGTGGGTCGGCAAGGTGGAAGGGGAGCAGTGTTGGTCCAGGAGCTGCGCAGTCTCACCCCCAGGGGAAGGGAGCTGTGAAGAGAAGAAGGCGGAGGGGAAAAAGAGAGGAGTAGGAAAGGCAAGAGTAGTGATGTGGGCCCAGGGAAGTCTGACTCAGGACAGGCGGAGCAGCTCTAGGGTGGAGGAACAGGATGCATGTTACCTCCCTGCTTAACATCCGGCCATTCAAGACCTCTGCCTACATCTCTCTCTCTATCTCATTGCAGGCCATTTCCTGCCACAGTCAGACCCTCCCACAGAATTACTTTGCAATCCCTCCAAAGGCCGTGCTAAAAACCATGCCTATATGCCTTTGGGTTTGCAGTTCTCTGCCTGAATTGTCTTTGCATGGTTTATCTAGCTGCAAGCTGCCTTGAAAATATCACCTTCTCCGTGAAGTATTTCCCAATTCAGACAAAATTACTCTTACCTCTGTGTTAAAATCCACAGGTATCTAAGATATACTAGATACCTTTTATTAATTTAGTACAGTTTTCTCAAACTTTAGTGTGCATCAAAATCACCCAGAAGTCTTATTAAAACACATTGCTGGGATCCTCTTCCCCAGAGTTAGTGATTTTGATTCTGGTCTGGGGTGGGGCCAAGAATTTTCCCTCTAACAAGTTCCCAGGTGTTGTTAATCCTGCTGTGCCAAGGATCACACTTGGAGAACCACTGATTTGGTGGTTATCATCCTGGGTATGGTCCGTTCTTATTTATCAATTGATTCAGTGAATATCTACTGAGGGCCTGCCATGTGCCAGACACGGACCAGGCATCGAGTACTCAATGATAAGCAAAGAAGACATAGAACTTACCCCTACTTCCAGTCAACTAAGGAGATATATTAAGCAAAAAAAAAAAAAAGCCATTAAATATTTAATAACAAATTGTGATAAATGCCATGAAAGAAAAGAATATTATAAGAAAGAGTAAGAAGAAGAACCTATGTAAGAACCTATTTCAGATTAGGTCATCAGGTAAGGCCTTGTGGGGGAAGGGACATTGGTATAAGTACACTTAGGGTAGTACATATAGGCTGTACTTACTGCCCTGTGTTCTTACCAGCTAACCAGTAGGCTGTGTGCTCCTTGAAGCTAGAATCTTATTAATATTTGTGCCTTCAGCACACTACACAGAGTAGGGCCTTGGGAGCTAGTGAAAGAATGGATGGAAAGATGGAGGGATTGTGGGAAGCATGAACAAATGAATGAATGAAACATCAGGTGAACGTACGCATGCACACATGTGTGGATGGATGGGTGGATGATGGATGGGCCACTGTCTTCAGCTGCAACACAGAACCAGGATTCCTGGTGGTACCAGTGAGACAAACTGATAGAAACTTAGCTGACTCCTTTACTGTATTTCCAAACCCCGTTCATCATTTAAGGTGACCACTAATGGCCTCTCCTCCCCGAAGTCCCTTGACTACCATCGCCAACCCCACTCCACCCATGAATGAGTTGCTGTCACCTCTTGCCCTCCCACACGTGCCACACCGCACTTGCATCAACACACACGACTGCCTGTGCTTGCCACCTGCGAACCACCTGTATGCAAGTTTCTCAGGGCAAGCCATACTCTCTGCGTTAGTCTTAGAAGGAAAAAGTGTTGGGGGAAGAAGAAAAGAAAGTTTTTCTCCTACCCCTGAGCCAAAGAAGTCACAGAGGTCAGTGGGTGGTAAGGAGATTCCTGCTCTGATAATTCATCACATGACTTCAAAAAAGCACTTTCGTTTTCTTCTTTCTTTCTTTCTTTTTTTGTAAAGGCTAATCAAGTGAAGCAGTGGGGGTGGCAAAGAAAGCCCTTTAATGACACATTCTCTCTAGATAAACGTCTTAGGCCTCCCCAGAGGAGCAGAGTTTATTTAGAGATTCGATTTGAATCACAATAAAGAGAAGAAAAACATCCAGGTCCCTTTGGGGTATAAAAAATTGAGAGAGAAAATAAAACTGTACACAGACCACTTCCTTCCCTTTAAAGAATCTCCAGCTGGCGGTGGAAGCTCACTGGCTTTGCACGCTTCAAGACTCTCACACCCTTGTTTCCAGTCCCATCCGAGCTCTTAGCCACCCAAGCACAGTCCCCCTGTGCCAAAGGAACTTGGATTCAGAAGGGAATTTCCAAAGGATTTGGAGGTGGAAGCAGAGACCCTCTCTATCCAAAAGAGGACAGTTGAAAGAATCTGGGACATGAAATTCCCCAGAGATTGAAATAAAATACTTCTTAACTGTAAAGGACCTGAATAGATAATTCTCAAAAGAAGGCAAGAGAGTAACAGATATGGGCATGAACGTCTAACCCCAATAGTAACTAAAGAAATGCAAATAAAGATTTCATATGTCTCCGCACACACACATGCACAAACATTTTACACTATAATATTCTGTGGGTGTCAGGATGTCCTCAAATGGTCTCCATTGGGACTATAATTGGTACTACACTTCTGAAATCCTTGGGTAGTAGTTCTCAGGTGTCTCTAAAATGTTTATAGTCTTCCCCTCAAAACAGAAGAGGATGGGATTTGACATCAATTTATTCCTAATTCTGATCACCTATCCTAAGGGAATCATTTGAGACACAAAAACAAAACAACAGCAAAAAGCTCAACTTACAATGATCGCAAATCACAAAGACATTCATCCTTGTGTTATATGTAATAGCGAAAGACTGGAAACAACCTAAAAGTCCATCAACCAGATATATCATGGTCATTGGTTGGACATGTACAGAATACTCCTTATCCATGCCCAATTATGTGTGCTGCAGGGTTCTCTCTTGGGGAATGTGCTAGCAGTGATGTTGTCTATGGTGCAGGCTCTAGCTCTTTCAGGAGAGCACCTTGATTGAGTCCCTCGAGTCCAAACCCTGGTTCTAAGTTTCTCAGGGTCAGAACTAGCTTTTCTTAAAGTACCACAGAAGTATGGTCCTGTGGGGAGAGGCTTACTCTCACTCATACTACCCAAGGCTGATGTAGCCATCGATACCAATCTATTAGTCAACGGTGGGTGACATCCCTTTCCAAATAGCATTATATGTGTACTCATCCACTGCCCAGCGTCTGTCCCCCAGCTGGTATTGTGGCAGATAGGAAGAAAAATCGGAAGTATACTTGGTGAGCAACATGTTTGAATAAAAGGAAGTGGACAGTCTTGAAGAATACTTCTTCAAACCATGATGACGGCTGGTGAAGCATCCCTGATCTGTAGGAGAGAAAAGTTGTCTAATGACGGAGATGCTTGTTTCTTTTGACCAAGTGTTTCTCTCCCCTGGAAAGCGAAGATCACTTGGTGACCAGTTTGCTTTTCTGCGCCTGTTTTTCCATGCTCACTGCAACTCTGTTTATTAATCAATTCCATTCTTAGCACGGGTGACTGAGCAATCCAGGGGGTGGCACCAGCTGGATCAATTACAGTCCCTTCTTTAGGCATATGGACTTGGGATCGTGCTAGATCATCTATTGCCGCTCAGCTCCAAATTCAACCTTCATTGCCTGCTCTGCAAAAATGTTGCTGGACAGTTGTAATATTTTTCCTATGCCAACTGACAGATGTTAAGCTTTATCAGTAAATACCACTAGAGATATATCATAGGAGGAAGGAACTTTTTTTCTCTTATGCTAGTGCGCTCTGCTGAGCAGGCCGCTGTAGCATGCAACACCCGAGTTCTGTAGCATAGACAACTGCTCCGGTGTCCAGCTCCCGCAGCACAAGTAACTTCTTCAGCATCAGGTTCCCGCCAGACAGATGGCTGCTCCAGCGTCTGGCTCCTGCAGTGCATGGTGAACAGCATCAACCAACGGCCAGCAGCTTCCCCCAGCACCCCACCTAAGGGTGGTTTTGCAGAAAGAATGATTCTGGCTGACACTTCCCAAGTATCCTAGAAGGTGGATTTCCAGCAAGTTCCACGAGTGCAGCCCCACAGTGCCCTCTCTACAATTCAGTGAACTGCAGCCACACTCTCTCCAACAAGATCAGACCTCAGCCATGGGGGTAGGGAGCGAGGGGTGGGTTTCTGCCGCAGATGCTCTATCTCAGCCCTAGGGGCAGTAGATGCTCCTTATAGCTGCTATCCCCATACTCTTTAGAATTCTCTCTACTCCTTACCGGCCAATCTCTAATTACTCCTGCTAAAATAGAAACGTTAGGCAAATTAAATTTAACAGAGTTGAATTGAGCAAAGAAGGATTGGAGAGTTGGGCAACTCGCCACCCACCCCCAGAACCAGAATAGATCGGAGCGATTCTGCCACCGCCACGTGGTCAGAGAGGACTTATGGATGGAAAAGAGAAAGAGAAGTATGTCATACAGAAGCAAGCTACAGAAACAGCCGGATTGGTTACAGCTTGGCGTTTGCCTTATTTAAACACAGTTTGAACAGTTGACCTCCTCACTGGCCGAAAGTCTGTGACTGGTACAAGAGTAGGTTACAATTTGTTCCCATCCAGTTAGATTATAGTTCACTATACACAGAGAAAACTTTAAGCAGAACTTAAAATACTTAAGGAGGCAGCTTTAGGCTAAACTTAATTTAACACTCCAATCTCTGTTATAGTTAATAATTCTTTTTTTTTTTTTTTTTTTTGAGACAGAGTCCCACTCTGTTGCCCTGGCTAGAGTGAGTGCCGTGGCGTCAGCCTAGCTCACAGCAACCTCAGCCTCCTGGGCTCAGGCGATCCTACTGCCTCAGCCTCCCGAGTAGCTGGGACTACAGGCATGTGCCACCATGGCCGGCTAATTTTTTTTATATATTTTTAGTTGTTCAGATAATTTCTTTCTATTTTTTTTAATAGAGACGGGATCTCGCTCTTGCTCAGGTTGGTCTCGAACTGCTGAGCTCAAACAATCCGCCCACCTTGGCCTCCCAGAGTGCTAGGATTACAGGTGTGAGCCATCATGTCTGGCCTAATAATTCTTTATGTTAAACTTTCTCTATTCAAATTACTGTGTGATTTCTCTCTCCTGACTGGCCCCTGACTGATAAAGGGACTCCATGTAAGATTTAGTCTTTTTCTCTGGGCGACTAGATTAGATAGTGATAAACTTGGGAGTACTAGGGGGCCACCTGTTCTGCTGTGTGGACTGGAAAAGTAGAAGACACTGGTCTGTAGAGCAAAAGAGAAGAATTAAACAGGTGCACAAGAAGAAGAAACATGTGATGAAGACACAGAGGCCTGATGGCATTTGAACCCGTGAATACCGGTGTGTCCCTAAAGTCCAAGGGCCCTGTGAGACTTCCCAATATCCTAATAATTAATGTTCCACTCCTTCTTTTTTTCAGTTTAATCTAGCTCTAGTATGTTTCTGTAATTTACAACCAAAGAGACTTAACTAATGCAATCTGCCCCTGGGAGACACTGGGCCTCCTTTCGCTGTGTATTCATTTCAGTAGAACGTGAGAGTTTGAGAGATGTCCCCTTCTGAGACAATATTATTGAGAAACAGCTGAGCTTTGCACAGTGGCAGTATCATAGCCAATGAGGTTTATCCAAGGTGCAATTATTGCTCATTGAAAATTTATTTAAAAAAATGAGAAAAGACTGCAATAGATAGCTAATGGGAATAGTACAGTATTTTGAAAATGTGCTCGTTTCTTAATGTGCTGGTTTCTTTTGTCTTTTCCCCCTTCGGCACAATCACGTGGGCTGGTTGTTTTCCATCTGCTCCTTCGGATCCAAGGTCCATGGATTTTCATCCTGCTTTTTGCTGGGAGGTTGACCTTTTCAGAATGCTAATCTCTCTGCCCCCCGGTCCTGTTCTGCTAATGGGAGGCAGTGGAAAGAATGCGAGAGCAAGATGGGAGAGATGTCAGGGTATGTGCTGTCCTGCTCCCTCTCTGCCAGACCGCAGGTAGGCAACGGCTGCGCTCTCCCGCCTCGATTCCTGTCGGGCCGTCTCTCTTCCATGGCTGCAGCTGGTGTATTGCTGCTTGGGCCTCAGGGTAGTATTGCTCTCCCGCATCCCTCGTCTCTGACTGCCAGTCATTGCTTATTTGTTACCTTAGCCTTGCCAGCACTTTTGTAAACAATCCATTAAACTCTTCAGTGACCACGTTGAGTAAACCATCTGTTTTCTGCTGAGATCCTGGCTAATACAGCATCCGTGAGGAGGAGGGGAGGGCAGGGATTAGAATTTGTAACAGAAGAAATACAAAGAGAAAGACAGAGGTTTCTGACAAGCAAAATGGGATTAGATAGAAAGACAAAAACTAAAGGCAGGCTATTTAAATTCTGCCTTCAGATTATTCTTTAGTTAGGCCCTTTGATAATTTTCCCTGTTAACCAGTGGGCGAAACAGTGTGAAGGAGACTACATCAGTTAGAAAGAAAGAACACAGAAATCATTTTTTTCTGCACATTTCCGGCTGAAGTGTGATATAAATCTGTAACCACTACAGGGATATGGCTAATTTATAGAAGCATAGGATAGGATATTATGATTTCTGCAAATGTTAATGAGTAAGAGCTTACAATGTTCTGCTAAGTGAAAAAGTAGGGCATGAAATGTCTGGTCATTACGATCTCAACTCTGTTAAATATGTACACAAATACACATAGAAAAAATATTTGTAAGAAATTCACCACAGTGTACAAAGTGTTTGCCTGTAAGTGGAAATAGGAGTGGGATTTACTTTTTCCTTTATAATTTTCTTTATTTTCCAACTTTTCTATAGTGAGTATGAATTACTTTTATAGCCAGAATTTTATTTTATGATGATGATGATGATTATTTTTAGAGACAAAGTCATGTTATGTTGCTCAGTCTGCAGTAGGGTGGCTATTCACAGGTGCTGTCACAGCCCCTACGGCCTTGAATTCCTGGGCTCGAGCAATCCTCCTTCCTCAGCCTCCTGAGTAGCTGGGACTACAGGTACACACCACTGCACCACGCTTTTAAAATTTTTTTGTGGAAATAGGGTCTTGCTATGTTGCTTAGGTTGATCTCCAACTCCCAGCCTCAAGTGATCCTCCAGCCTCAACTTCCCAAAGTTACAGGGTTACAGGCATGAGCCACTGCACCTGGCCCTAGTCTTTAGGTTTTGAAGTCAAAGCTCTTATTTTCAGAGCCAAGAGTCAGGAAGCAGGAGATGTGAAGACGGTGACTGAGAGTCCTAGTGCCTGGCCTGTTTTGTTTTTTACAAGACACACACTTCTTGTTCTGCTCACATTATCAGGAACAAGCCGTGCTGACTCTGGCAGGTCCCAGGCAAGGAATTCGCCTCCAGATATGCCTTGGCCTGGTTAGAGTCAAGAGCCTCAGCAAACCCTTGGAGTTAACTCTTTCTTCGGAAAGCAGTAGGCAGGGACCTTTCTGCTGAGGGCTGCGTGCGGGCTGCTTCATCAGATCCCACTGAACCGTCCTGAGCACCTATTGCAGAGATGTGGGGAGTACTTAGTCTTCCAGGCAAGGTTAGGTTGGGCCACCCTGCAGTGGGCTCCTGGGAGACAAGTCAAGTCAGAACTAGCCCAGTCCTTGGAGAGCAAACATGAGCCTCTTTCACCAGTGATAAGCACAGGGTATGACTGGTGTCCTCGGAGAGTAGAAAACAAAGTAGGGCCGGCTTAATCAGGCCTGAATAGAGACATGTAAGTTGATATCCCTCTTCCCGTCCAGATGAGCGTGGTCCTGCCTTTGGGCCTTTGCTTGGGCCCTTCCCTCTGCTTGAAATGCCATCTGCCGTATCCAATCTCTGTCTGCCAGATTCCTGCCTGACTTACCTTTGGAACATTTAGGTAGAATAGCAAGAAGTCTATATCCTGTGGATTCTGGGCATTGGGAACTCACCTCATCTGCTCGGGCTTTCTTGCAGACAGGTGCCTCTTGCAGGGGGATGCCTCACACACAAGAAGGGTAGAGGGAGGGAAACTGCTGTAAGG
Source organism: Avahi laniger (assembly GCA_963575035.1). Lineage (NCBI taxonomy): Eukaryota > Metazoa > Chordata > Mammalia > Primates > Indriidae > Avahi > Avahi laniger. The sequence goes on along the minus strand of CAUYSK010040000.1, from coordinate 17,954 downwards.
TGGGTATTGGCATTTCCATGTTTTGTTTTGTTGTGGTTATTGATGTTGTGGTTTTCAGTTTCATTTCCCCTCAGATACCCTCCACCTGGGCTAGTCACCCTCCACCCACCTCAGGCTCAAGTCTGTGAGAAGAGTCTTCCCCTAAATCCTCACTCCGGCACAGTAGCCACAGAGCTTGCCACAGCAGTGCCCGGGTTCAGGCTGGACAAGGGTGCCACCTGGGAAGGGGAAGAGACTGCAAACCCCATCCACCTGCTCACCTCTGGGTACACTTGCCCTGAACCCCTCTGCTTCCCGATGGGTTGGGCTGCCCAGAGTGCTCCCTGCACCTCCTCCCGTGACCAGAATTGAAGATGAAGAGCAGAAGGTAAAAATTCTCTATACAGAGCCCTGGGCTCTGTGGTCCTGTGGCTGGCCACTTACCTGGTCCAGAGCAGAGCTGGTGTCTCTGGATGAGGGTAATGGGGGGCATCCCTTTCCCCTCTGAATCCTGCTCGTTCCCTTCCTCCCAGCCGTACCCATTATGTCACCCAGTCACGGCAGGCATCTAGGCAGGAAGGACCACAAGTGTGGCTTCACTACCTGTCCTTGCTCCCTATATACCTGCTGCCTAACCACTGAATCACAGTCATTGCTAGAGGAGGGCCGGGAGAGGAGAGAACACACTACAAGCCTTTCTTTGTCTTACCTTCCTATTCTGTCTGCCTGGCCTGGCACAGAGGCCACTAGGTCAGCGTTTGGCAAAGATACCACAGAAGAGCACATCTTGGTTCTGTTTACATTCTTGTCAGGAAGTGCCCTTTTAAGACAGTGCTTCTCAAACATTAATGCAGTTAAGGATCACCTGGGAATCTTGCTAAAGTGCAGGTTCTGATTTGCTGGTTTGGGGGTGGAGCCTGACATTCTGCATTTCTGACAAGCTCCTACTGCAAAGATGTAGGGGACGCAGACGTGTATTCCAGGCTCAGATGTATTGCCTGATCTGTGAGGATTATCGGAGCTCCAGTGTCAGAATTAAACACTTGGCCCATTATTTCCCGAACACCTGGCTCAGCCGTTGTCCTATCTGCAGGCACAGTTGGACTCATCTGAGTCTGCCCACGACTGTTCGCCACTAGTCTAGGGGCTGCTGGGACAAGTAGTCTTTGTAGCCTTAATACCTAGAATGGTGGACGCCCAGCAGTCTGCCGAATAAAGTAACAAACAAATTAGTGGCTTTTGAAGGCAATATGCAAAAGGTGTAGGCTGTTAATATAAAAGACATTTCCTAAACTGTGTTCCTTAGGACAACAATTCTGAGGGATATAATAGATATTTGTTAAATGGGAGGGGAGGGGAAGGAGACAGCTCTGTAATCTCTTAGCCTGAGAAATGCTGGATGAAAAATAGACTTCTCACAGCCTTTAATAAACTAATGATTATTGCCAATGTCCAAGTAAGCAGCATTGCCCTCACTTATTTGATCACACAGAATATCTCTTATTTTATTTTATTTTATTGGACACTCTGAGAAGCCAAGGCAGGAGAATTGCTTGAGGTGAGGAGTTCGAGACCAGCCTGAGCAAGAGCGAGACCCCATTTCTACTAAAAATAGAAAAATTAGCCAGGCGTGCTGGCATGTGCCTATTGTCCCAGCTACTTGGGAGGCTGAGGCAGGAGGATCACTTGAATCCAGGAATTTGAGGTTACTGTGAGCTAGGCTGACGCCACTGCACTCACTCTACGTGGGGTGACAGAGTGAGACTGTTTCAAAAAATTTAAAAAAAATAAAAAATAAAAGTAATTTAGGTTATTTAAATTTAACTGTTTTAACACAAAAATTTTGAAGACAATTCATTAGGTAGAAGCGGATAAAAGGATACAAATAAATAAATATTATGAGTAGAAATAAAGAGGATCCCACTCCTGGCTACATAATTAGAGAAATTCTCACATAGGTCCATAAAGAGATATGTAAGAGGATATTTTACCACAAAGTTATTTGTGAAGGATGGAGAGCTGGATGCAATAAGACGTCCATCATTGGGTAAATGGATATAAGTAAAATGTGATGTATGCACACTATTGGAATATTCTATCACAGTAGGGAGCAATGAACTATTTATTAATAGACATAAGCACAACAAGGTAAACAGATCTTTAAAACACAGTGCTGAATGAGGGGGTGGGGAAGAGTAAGGAACAGAAACAATACTATTGACGGAAATTAAAAATACATGTCAGATAAGAATAACATCTATTGGATGTTGGGCAGGGGGAAGGGGGGAGAGGGGACGGGTATATGCATACACAAAGAGTGCAATGCGCACCACCCGAAGGATGGACATATTTGAAACTCGGACTCAGGGGGGGAGGGGGGGCAAGGGCAACATATGTAACCTAAACATCTGTATCCCCATAATATGCTGAAATAAAAAAATTAAAAAAAAAAATACATGTCAGGCTGGGCACGGTGGCTCACGCCTGTAATTCCAGTACTCTGGGAGGCTGAGGCAGGAGGATTGTTTGAGCTCAGGAGTTCGAGACCAGCCTGAGCAAGAGTGAGACCCCTCATCTCTACTAAAAATAGAAAAATTAGCCGGGCGTGGTGGTGTGTGCCTGTAGTCCCAGCTACTTGGGAGGCTGAGGCAGGAGTATCGCTTGAGCCCAGGAGTTTGAGGTTGCTATGGCTGATGCCACGGCACTCTATTCAGGGCAATGAAGTGAGATTCAGTCTCAAAAAAATTAATAAATAAATAAAAATACGTGTCTATAAAACAATGCTACATGCTTTGAAGAACACTCATAAATAGAATGGTTACAAATCATTACACAAACTGCAGTTGAACTCTTGGGAATTAGGCACCATTGCCACCTACTGGTAGCAGTTCAAAATTGAGGCATTATTCAGTTTTCTTTTTAACAAGATATACTTTACACACAATGACATGCACAGATCTTAAATATTTAATTTGATGGTTTTTGGCAAGTGTATACAGCAGTATAATCACCACTCTAAACAATACATAAAGCATTTCCATCACTCCAGAAAGTTCCTTCCTGCCCTCTCACCATATCCTGAAGGCAACCACTGATCTGTTTCTGTCACTATAAATTAGCTTTGCCTGTTGTAGAATTTTATATACATGGAATGGTACAATGTGTACTCTTTCATGTTTTCCTTCTTTCAGGAATAATAATATTTTTGAGATTCATCTATGTTATGTATTTATCAGTAGTTAATCCATTTTTATTCTGAGTGGTATTCCATTGTATAGATGTACCACCGTTTGTTTTTCTATGCACCAATTGACTGACATTTAGATTGTTTCCAGTTTTGTTTGTTATAAATAAAGCTTCTACGAATATTTATGTATAAGCTTTTGTATGTTTTTATTTATTGTGGGTGGATGGATGGATGTGTAATTTTTTTTTAACTGCCATAGCAGCAGGGTGTGGTGGTGTGTGTCTGTGGTTCCAGCTTCTAGGGAGGCTAAGGCAGGGGGATCACTTGAGCCCAGGAGTTTGAGGTCAATCTGGGCAACACAGCCAGACCTTATCTCTAAAAAAATTTTTTAAATAAAAATTAAAAACTGCCAAAACAATTATCCAAATTAGCTGTATCATTTTACACATCTACCAACAATGAATTTACATTAATAATAAAAAGATAAATAACTCAATTTATTTAAATGGGCAAAAAGACATGAACAGACACTTGATGAATGAACAGCCCAAAAGTACCCAACAGCATTAGTCTTTAGGGAAATACAAACTAAAGCCACGATGAGATGTCATTTTACACCCACTAGAATGTTAAAAGGAAAACGTGGAGGATGCGGAGAAACTGGAGGCGGTTGGATATCACACGCACGCACGTACACATGCACACGTAACAACAGCTCTCTCAGGCCACCAGCTCCGTTCTTTAACAAAAGAAGGATTCAACTTGTGATTTGCAAATTCCCACATAGCTATTGTTGGTCAAGCCTGGAAAACTGAAAGGTCAGAAGACAAACCTGACGTTTTCCACTGGTTGGATGGAATCACTAGGGGTGCCAGAGGCATATACTGGGGCAGGCTCTTGTACCTGTTCTTTCCTTCAGTTTTTCCGCTCAGAAGGCAAAGCTCCTAGAAGGATGTATTGGTAGAGGTTGTCTCCTGACTCTTCTAAGGGGGATAAAAGTGTCCTGAAGTCAAAATGAATCAAAGTCAGTTGATGGGTCCAGGGCTGCCCAGAATGCAGGGTTGGCTATAACTTCACCACCCGACATTTCTCTTCCTCTCTTCCTCTTTCTGCTTCTCCTCTCCTCTCTCTTCTTCCTTTTCATAACAGCATCATTTATTAAGTTTCATCACAAACCAGGTTTTTAATATATTCTTTTTCTGATACCTTTCAAGGTAAGCACTATTATTCCTATTTCACAGATGAGGGAATTTGGGCTCCCAGACTTGAGGAACTTGGTAGTAGATTAGTTTCCTATTGCTGCTGTAATAAATTACCACAAATTTAGAGGCTGAAAATGACACAAGTGTATTGTCTTACACTCTGGAGATCACAGGTCTAAGATAGGTCAGCAGGGTTGCTCTTTCTGGAGGCTGTAGGGGAGAAACCGTTCCTTGCCTCCGCCAGCTTCGGGAGGCTTCCTGTATATCTTGGCTCAGGGGCCCACGTCACTCCGACCTCTGCCTGCATCATCACATCTTCTTTTCTGATCTCCTGCATCCCTCTTGTAAGAAACGTGTGGCCCACCCAGATAATCCGGAATAATCTCCCCAACTCAAGACCATTAATTTAATCCCAGCTACCAAGTCACTTTTGTCATGTGAGGTAACATATTCACAGGTTTGGAGAATAAAGATATAGATGTTTGGAGGGATGGGAGCATTATTCTGCCTACCATAGCTAGTGAGTGGCCAAGCGAGGGTTCAACACCAATTTTGTTGTATTCCTAAATCTGCGATTTTTCTCTAAACTACACTGCCCTGGCTTCAGCCTTTCTCTCTCAGGGTAGCCCTGGGTCCTCAGCAAGCACAGATTCCCAGAAAGGGACAGCAGAAGACCCTAAAGCTGGACACATCAGGAGGAGGAGCGTCTGGTTAGAGTCCAGGGACACCTCTCCAAATCTGGGAAAGAAGAGGAGGGCAGAGGACTCCGTGGCCAAACCACATTTACCAGAAAGAGAGGGTAGCAGGGGGAGGGATGGCCTTTAGGGCCAGGCGGGAGAAATTCACTGGCAAGGAAGCAGTACAACCTCTGAGGCCTCAGCCGTCCACACAGCAAGGCACAGAGCACTGGAAGCAACCTACTTCTCTCTCTCTACCTCTGCTCGGGCAAACACCCAAAGGCTGCTGAAGCTCCTTGCCCTCTGGAGACAGGCTACCTCCCTCCAGTCCTAGCCATGTGACTATGATCAAGATACTTCACCACCGGCCGGACCTGGTGCTCACGCCTGTAATCCTAGCTCTCTGGGAGGCTGAGGCGGGCGGATTGTTTGAGCTCAGGAGTTCGAGACCAGCCTGAGCAAGAGCTAGACCCCATCTCTACTAAAAATAGAAAGAAATTAATCGGACAACTAAAAATATATAGAAAAAATTAGCCGGGCATGGTGGCGCATGTCTGTAGTCCCAGCTACTCGAGAGGCTGACGCAGGAGGATCGCTGGAGCCCAGGAGTTTGAGGTTGCTGTGAGTTAGGCTGACGCCACGGCACTCTAGCCCGGGCAACACAGTGAGACTCTGTCTCAAAAAAAAAAAAAAAAAAAAAGATACTTCCCCACCATCCAAGGGATGGGCACACTTGAAACTCCGACTTGGGAGGGAGTGGGGAGGCAAGGGCAACATACATAACCTAAACATTTGTACCCCTATAATATGCTGAAATAAAAAAAAGAGAGAGAGAGGAAAAAAAAGATATTTCACCACTCAGTACCTCAATTGCCTCATCTGTAAAATGGGAATAATTACACCTATGTCATAGGGTTTTCTTAAGAATTGAATAAGTTAATATATGGAAAAGGATTAGAACAGTGCCTGGGACAACATAAGTGCTACAAAAATGTTGGCAAGTAGAGTGTAGGTTGCAGCAGACAGGGCAGGGAGGCAGTATTTTGGGCCTTCAGTGTGTAAACTTAGCCTGGCCACAGGCACTACAGATGGTTGTGTCGGGAAAGATGTCAAGCTGGGGTCACACGGGTCATGCATACTTAGTCTATCAGTGCTACAGAGAATGTGTGGCAGCTCCTTCCACCTTCTTCCTGGACCCCTAGATTGATTGCCTTCGGGAGCAGCCCAATTTGCAGGGACCTCCAGACCTTAGCTAGGCCCACCTGCAAGGAGGTTCTCTCCATCTGTGGTCCACACCTGACTATCCCGGTAACTTCCTGCCAAGGCTTGGCCACACCTTCCAGAAGACTCACTTCAAATTGTGAGGCTCCTTATACTCCTGCGGTTTCAGTTCCCGGGCCAGGATGGGTTTCTGGGTGTGTACATTTGAAACCAGAATCTCTGGTAGGCAGGGGACTCTGAGTCTGAGATTGAAAGTCAAATAGAGATTGGTTTGAATGATAGCTCTGCCACTTACAATCCTGGAGACTTTGGTCATGCTATTTAATATTTCTGAGCTTTAATTTTCCCATCTGTAGGCAGGGTGTGGTGGCTCACACCTATAATCCTAGCACTCTGGGAAGCCGAGGTGGGAGGCTCGCTTGAGGTCAGGAGTTCAAGACCAGTCTGAGCAAGAGCGAGACCTCATCTTTACTAAAAATAGAAAAAAATTAGCTGGGCAACTAAAAAATAGATAAAACTAGCCAGGTGTGGTGGCCCACCCCTATAATACCAGCTACTCAGGAAACTAAGGAAGGAGGATCGCTTGAGCCCAGGAATGAGAGGTTGCTGTGACCTAGGCTGACACCATGGCACTCTAGCCCAGCTGACAGAGTGAGACTTTGTCTCAAAAAAAGAAAAAAATTCCTATCCATAAGATGGATAGAATTGTAAGGTCAAAATCACAGGGTTCGTGTGAGCATTATTTAATACATGTAAAGTTTTAAGCACAGCTCTAGGAGCAGGTAGAAATAAACTCCCAACATACGAGGATCGTTTCTTCCAGTCTGCCTAAATGGTCAAACTGCATGGTTTACCCATATGGTCCCAGTGACATGGACTGACAAGCCTTCAGTCTTCTGATCCAATTTTTCCAGGAACAGGAAGGCTCCTTGGGAGGCTGGGAGTGTCAGGCCTGGTGAAGGAGACCAGGAGGGCAGGACTGGATAGGTGTCTAAGCTCCTAGACCTGGGAAACTCTTTAGCAAGGCAGCAAGGGAGAAAGATCAGGGAACAAAGCCCCATGTACCCAGAGACCCCAGGGACCCTTGCATGTATCGTGTGGTCCTGGAATTTGGCCCCTGAGGATAGTGGAAACCTTTGGTATCATGAAAGAGGCTTCTTTTGCCCTGGGGACATTTCTCAGGCTTGGCAGGAGGTGGTCCTGCAGGGGTCAGAGCAGATTTGTGGCTCGAGTGAGGTGAGCCTGGGAGAAATCTGATGCCTTAAAAGTACTCTCCCTTCCCCAAACCCGGTCCGCAAAGCACAATAACCACCACAGCCACCACGAGGAAGAGCTTTCCGTGTGCCCGAAGCTGGATTACAACACTTAACAAAAATTATCCTGTTAATCCTATCCAGAAGCTATTGTCATCCCCTTTTATTAATTAATTAATTATTTTAGAGACAGGGTTTCACTTTTGCTTTGTTGCCCAGGCTGGAGTGGAGTGCAGTGGCATGTTCACAGCTCACTGCAACCTCAAACTTCTGGGCTCAAGCAATCCTCCTGCCTCAGCATTCTGAGTGTCTAGGGCTATAGGTACATGCCACCGTGCCTGGCTAATTTTTAAATTTTTTCTAGAGATAGGAGTCTCACTATGTTGCCCAGGCTGGTCTGGAACTCCTGGCCTCAAGTGATCCTCCCACTTCAGCCTCTCAAAGTGCTGTAATTATAGGCATGAGCCACTGAGCCCAGTCTGTTATCCCCCTTTTATAAAAGAGGAAACTGGCACCCAGAGAGATTAAGAAATTTACTCAAGGTCACACAGCTGGTAAGTGGCAGAACCACAATCAAACAAGAACCCCTGTTCTTTCCATCTGGCGAGTGCCTGTCTTCAGCCTCCTTCCTCCTCAGTCCTCAGTCCCGGAGAGGAAGGGACAGCAGGGCTGAACAGGTTAAGAGGAGGAGGTCCTGGTGAGGATCCAAGGACCCCTCCTGAAGGCTGGGAGAAACAGGTGGGCAGGAGACCATGCCCAAACCGCACTCACCACAAACAGAGGGCAGCAGGGGTCTTTGGGTGGCTTGCAGGCTGGCCAAGGAACAATAACCAGGGAGGGACAGACAAGCCCTAAGGCCTCACCTGTCAATACACTGACACAGCAAATATTTATTAAGTGCCTTTGTGCATGAGAACCAGAATTCTCCTTCACCTGTCTTGGACCAATGCCCATGGGCTGTTGACAGCACCTGTCTGGAAGTGAGTGCACTGCCTCAAGAGGGTGTGTACCAACCCAGGGGTACCTTGGACACGGAAGGGGAGGGTCATGAGAAGGAAAGAATTTGGTCTTTAGCCTTTAGGGCTCTTAGATCATATCTTTTGCCAAGCCACATAATTGCCAATTGTATTGTTCCCCTCCTTTGGCAACAATAGGGTGCCGTGACTTCGGCATGGCCAATCACAGACGTCCAATCCCCTGCCCACATTGATTGGTCTAAGAGATAAGCACATGACTTATCCAGTCCAATCAGAGTCTTCTCTTGGGTTTTTATACTTTGAAGGAGGCTGTAGAGAGGAGAAAAATTCTCCTTTTTTTTAGTTCACAAAGTTGGGATATGCAGTCTGCAGCCATACCTTCCCTCCCCTAATAGTGAAGAGTAAGCCTGTCCATAGCAGGAGAGCATGATTACAGCACCCAAAGAGAAGTGTGAGAGTAGGAGATTGTGAACAGAGTTTTGGTGCTCCCCAGCATACCCCAGGATCTTTTGGGCATGTTGCATGGCTCTGAAGGTTGCTGCTGGGTAGCTTATCTGCCACTGTTCCAATTCAGTGCAAATTTCAGTGCTCATGGAGTATAATGTGAATGGCACCCCTTGGAGATGAACAGAACACATTCCATACAACCACACCTGGTAGCCCTGATTATAGATGAAGAACAGAGGTTCAGCAGTGAAATGATTTGAAAGGTCACCCAGACTAGGTCTTCAGACTCCAGAGGTAAGGCACAGCTGCCTGATGGCACAGCTGCCTCTTGGCTCACCCCTAAGACAGTGCAAGGCCAGTGGGGAGGCAGCATTCAGCACTCCAACTGTGAGCTGTTACTCTGCATAGCACCCTTGTGGCCAGGAGACATCAGGGGCCTGTATTGGTCCAGCCTTATTAAGCTCTGGGCTCCTGTGAGTGAATTCATCCTGCAGGTGAGAGATCAGCATGTGAGAAAGGTTTAGTGACATCTGTGGATTTTGTCTCACCAACAACATTCCTCCTTTTGGTAATAGGATCCCAAGTTTGCTTTGGAGACCTACTCACTCCCATTAGATACGATCTTTGTGGGACTGTTCATCAAAATGTCTTACCTTCGCTGGCCAGAAAGTGGACACATGATTCTAGGCTTTTTGAGCCCAATTCTTTTTGGGGCCTGGTCCTTCAGATTTTCCTCTAATGTTTTGTGCAGTTCTGGTAGCAGGCACTGAGTCCTACCTACGACCCCTTACCATTCGCTATTTCTGTGCATACCTGCAGCTTCCATCTGCAACCCCTGCAATCCTTTGCCTGAAGGCTTTCTCTCGAAGCCCAGAGACGTGAAAGGAGCAGGCCAATAGTGCTGGGATTGAGGCCCAGTTTCCCCCAATGGTACCCTCAGTTTTATTGGTCCCTCTCCCTTCTCTGCTTTGCTTATTCCCACTCTCCTGCAAGTGCTTCCTGTGATTGCCTCCCAAAAAACTACTTGGAATCTAATATCCTTTTCTCAGGGTTTTCTCTTGGGTGAGTCCAACCTAAGACAATCCCACACCCTTCTGTAAAATTCTTATTCTGCTTGAGTTGGCAAAAGTCTGCTTCTGTTTCCTGCAACCCAAGGACTCTATCAGAATTAATAGCGGTCTGGAGTTGTGTCACATTGCACCTGGCTGTGTTAACCTCTGATCTTTCTAAAGACCATCAGAGCTCTGGAAGGGAAGGAAGAGGGTCTCATGACAGTCTTTGTTCTAAACTCTTTTGTGTGTATGCTCAGAGGAGTTGGGCCACTAGCTATGCTGATAAATGGAAATGTTCGGATGGTACATGATGCCAAAACACGGGTCTCTTGTGCAGTCCCAGTCCTGGGGTGAGCACCAGTATGATGATTCCTCCTAGTTGGAGGTGATCAAGGCAGGAGCTCATGTACCAGGAGGGAGGATAGGTACTGAAGCTGCTGCCTGTGAGTCTAGCAGATGGTCTTGGGGTAGCTTTTGGAGATAAAGCACCACATTTAGGTCTTAGGGGAGATGCTTGATTTTTGGGTGCCCAGCCAGGTTGACCAAGAACTAGTAGAAATGTGGTCCTTGGAATAGAGTGTCACCTCTCTTCCCACCTATATGGACACAGCATAGGCTGTCACCGGCTAGACCCACTGGGCCCACTAGAGCCCAGCTGGTCCTCAATGCTCCCTAAAGCCCTTGATCCAACTAAACAAGAATCTGGTGCTGAGCTCCTTGCTGTCCTGAGGTTTCATTCAGTGCCAGGTGAATTCACGTAGTAAACACATATATGCTAGGCCCTGTGCAGGAATGGCCATTAGGGAGACGAGGTGAATCAGATGTCCCCTGTCCCTTTCTAAGGAAGAATGGGAAATAGTCACATGAGCAAGATGAGGTCATGGACCACTACAGGTGCTGCTGGAATAGATGTTTGTGCAGATGTGGGGCGCAGACTGGGGTGGCCCAAGGGCCTGGGAGGAGAGCCTAAGGGAGGGGATAGAGGGACATGCCAGGCAGAGGGAGCAGCATGAGAAAAGGCTTAGTGACACCAAAGCTTGCAGGAGGTTCTGTCTGATGGAGTGAAGGCTTAAATGGCCAGAGTGGAAGTTAGAGAGCCCAACAAAGGCCCAGTCATGAAGGAACTTGTATGTCATACCAAAGAGTTTGATTTTCATCCTCCGGTCAATAGTGATTGAATAATTTTAATTGAATGACCAATCATAATTGAATACTATTACACAGAGTGATGATGTGGTCATTTTTGCACTTCAGATAGATTACTGTGGAAGTAGAATGGAACAAATTGGAGGATGTGAGACTGGACACAGGGAGACAACATGAGTAATGAAGGTGAGAGGTCATGAGGGCCAGACTAGAGGAAACATAGAGGAGGTGAAATCAATAAGATCTGATTCCTTGAATGCAAAAGCAAGAAAGAAATTCAGGACTATTCTCCCTAGGGCGCAAGGATGATGGTGGTGCTGTCCACCAGGTGGGGGAACTGGGAGGCAGAGTAGCTCTGGGTGGAGAGGAGATGGCAGGTTGAATTTTGGACATATTGAGCAAGGGATCCATAGGATACCGAGGTGGAAGGAATATCTCTACTATTATTTCTATCACTGCTCTGACCACAGCATTTCATAAATAACTGCTCATGTGTCTATTCCATCTCTCCACCACTTGTGAATCGCAAGCTCCTTGAGCATAGGGTTCCGGGTCTCACTCATCTCTGCGGTCCCAGGAGCTGGCACAGTGACTGGTGCCCCACAATAGGTGCTCTGTAAGTGTCCGTTGAAAGTCAGGGTGGGTGCCCAGATGGAGGGATGACTTCAGCCCATTTCATCATCAAATCCTCCTTGGAGTCAAATCCCAAAAGTAGACAAAATCTCCCCTAAAGGAGTCTCCTCTTACTGCCATGTGGGGGCCCTGCAGCTCTAGACCAGGCAGAATGGGCAGAATGGGCTCTGGAGTTGTGGAGTTGGGTGGCTGAGAAGCCCAGGACAGGACACTGTCGATCTGGCTGGGTCTAGACCAGGTCTCCCTGGAGTGGACATCCACACCTGGGTTGCTTACACAGGTATATTGGCAGGTGGGGGCACTTGGGGCTGGAGGAAGGGTGGAGCAGGATGTGGGCTGGGGACTGGGGAAGGTGGTCCGGGGCAAGGTGGCCATGTTGACCATGCCATCTGGCAGGCCCAAGGCCTGATTGAGCTCAGCTCATCCATCTTAAGGCAAACAAGGCTACTGTCCCCTCCACCCATAAGCAAGACCAGTGACTCAGACCTGATGAATCCAGCATTGCAATCATCAAGGAGTGGCTGTGTTCCTGGAGGAGCTGGGCACCAGTCCAAGTCTGAGCAGATGGCATGAAGGCTGCTGTGTGAACCTGGAGACTGTTGGCCCAGCTAAGGTGCAGCCTTCAGATCTTTGCTCTGACCTGGGGCAGGAGACAGAGGAATCCTCCAGCTTCCTTGCCTGAGTCCAGTTTGGGGGCATCTGTGTGCTAAGCATATTGATCCCAGGACCTGTGTAGTGCCCAGGGTTTAGGCCTTGGCCTCTGCTCTGCTTCCCCACCCAAGCCCCTTCCTTGGAATTACAGTGGCTCCACACATCTCGTCTCACACACTCCTCTCCAGGGCCTTCACAGTTGCCCTGGGAGTCAGGCCGGTGGTGGTATGTATTGGTGAGCCCATTTCCCAGACGGGAAACATGTCCAGGTCCAAAAGGGGGAAGGGATGTACCCAAGTTCACCCAAGTTGGTGGCTGGCCTAGGACCTTGGTATGACCTGGTCCTCACCTCCTGCCACTCACTTCCTTGTTTGCTCCTCTCTAGCCATAATGGAATCCTTGGCATTTACTTCGTGAGCACGTCAAGCTTGTTCCCACCTCGGCACTTTGCACTTGCAGTTCCTCTGCTTGGCAGGCTCTTCCCCCAGATCTCTCCAGGGCTTGTTCCTTCTCTGTTCACGTGTTACCATCTAAAAGAGCAGCTTCCTCCCTTTTGACACTCTCTCCTCTTACACCACTTGATTTCTCTTCTATATAACATGTCATGTATTTATTGTCATATTTCTTTGTTGTCTGTCACCTCAGTAGAATGTAAGCTCCTTGGGACAGGGACTCTCCATCTTATTTACAGCTGAAACCTTGGTGATTAGAACAGTGCATAGAATATGGTAGGCACTTAATGTTTGTTGACTGAATGAACAACCCAGATTGCCTCAATCCTGGTCCAGAACTCTCCCCTGTACCTCTCAGCATCCCAGATAAGAGGACAGGTTGGAGGGAGGCAGCCTTGCCCATTTGCCAGAGACACACCAGCCACTCTGACCCAGGCCATACCACCTGGGGTCTGGTATGTGCCAGGGACTCTCTTGGGCTCTCACAGTGTCCCAGGGACAGGAAGGGATCAGTGGGGACAGCAATTGCTTCCCCTTGAGATATTTTCCCCCAAAGTAGGTACCATCTCTGTCCTTGGGCCCACTGTCCTCCACCCGCTCTGGGATCTGTCACTCAACATTTTTAAGCACCTACTGTGTGTCAGGCTCAGGACTGGGCACCAGGGAGATAGAGATAAATGAAACACTGCCCTCATTCCCAGAGAGCTGACAGCCTAGCCAGCAAGGTGGATAAGCAAATACCGCCAGAGTGCAGGGGAAGACTCTGGCAGAGGAGGCAGAAGGGGCAATGGGAGCGGGGCATTTGAGCCATGCCCAGGTTGGTGAAGGGCAGTTAGGGAAGGTTTCAGAAGAGGGAATCTTTGAGCTGGTTTTTATAGGATGAGAGTAGAGGGATAGAGAAGAGAGACCTGGCATTACCAGCAGAGAGAACAAATTGTACAAAGGGTTCAGCAGAACTGAAAAAGTACAGGCCCAGGGTAGGGTGGGGGTGAAGCTGAAAATGCAGGTTGGAATCAGATGTTGAAGGGCTTAGAGCACTGGGCTAAGGAACTTGGGCTTCCTCCTGTTGGCAAGGGGTACACTTATGGTGTTTTGGGCAGGGGCAACTTGGTCAGCTCTGCTCTTTAGGAAGCTTGCCCTGGCTGCTGTGTGCCGAGTGATTTAGAGTGGCAGGTGGAGAACCAGGGACATGAGTCAGGATACTACTGCAGTGGCCAAGTTGGAGACAATAGTGGCCAGGGCTACAGCATGGTGGTGGGTATGGAGGGGCAGGAATGGATTCAAGAGCTATTTGGGGGCCGGGCATGGTGGCTCATGTCTGTAATCCTACCACTTCAGGAGGCCGAGGCGGGAGGATTCCTTGAGGCCAGGAGTTCGAGACCAGCCTGAGCAAGAGCAAGATCCCGTCTCTACAAAAACAGAAAAATTGGCCAAACATAGTGGCACATGTCTGTAGTCCCAGCTACTAGGGAAGCTGAGGCAGGAGGATCGCTTGAGCCCAGGAGTTTGAGGTTGTTGTGAGCTAGGATGACGCCACTGCACTCTAGCCCAGGTGAGAGAGCAAGACTCTAAAAAAAAAAGAAGAGCTATTTAGGATAGGAAGCAGAACTTATGCACTCAGGCAAAGGGTCAGGTCCCGAGATTCCACTGCTAGAAGTCATTGGGACATGGGGCGTGGGAACAGAGACCAAGGCTGATCTGGCCCCCCACTGACCATTCCAGGCTCCTCTCATGCCCTCCCAGCCTCCCTGACCTCTCCCTCCCAGAATGGCTTCTCTGTTCTTCAGATGAGACAAGCTGCTTCTTGCCTCAGGGGCCTCACACATTCTGTGTCCTCTGCCTGCAGCACTGTTCCGCTTGGCTACAGCCTGCCCAGCCCTTTCACCCCCTGGCCTTCTCTGGTCTCCCAGATGGATAGGTCAGTCTTAGATCCTCTGATAGCATTGAGCATGTCTCCTTCATGGGACTCACTCTGACAGTGATGATACAGTTCTGCTGCTCATTTAGAACCTGTCACCCCACTTAACCACAAGCCCTGTGAGGAAAGAACTGTGCCTGACTTACTCCCTGCCATAGCCAAGCACTCAGCACAGAGCGCGGCACTGAGCTAGCTGCTCATTAAACTCTTACTGACTGGACGAATGCATTGTGAATTAATGAATGAGGTTTACTTGGATGCCCTGACATCCATAGTGGTGCTGTCCAACAGCAGTTCGATGCAGGAGTTAGGCTCATGCTTTGATGGGATGATAGATTAGGAAGTTTGCTGCCATGAGTGAATCTAGGATGTTTTTGTCTGAGGAAAGAGACCTTGAGCAGGGTGGGATGGTAGTGGGGCTCTGTATTCCACTGGCTGCCCTTGACTTTGCTCTGTACTTTGAAGGATGCACGAGATTCAAGCTTTCTGGTCCCTTGCAGCAGCTAGAATCATCAACAGCCATTTGCTGCCACACTGATAGAGGTCTAAGGTCCAAAACAAGAGAGGAGAAAAACCCCTTTGCTCCTCTCTGTCCCTTTCTCCCTGTAACCTGGCACACTGAAAGATGAAGAGAGGCCTGGGAGCTTCGTCATATGCAAAGGCAGGAGGCCAGAGACAGAGCTGGAGAGGGCTGGACCTGCTTAGCCTGGAGGTGCTCTCCTGGGCTTCATGCAGGTACAGGACAAAGCTGGGACTCCCAAGGAGTCTCAGGGAAGTTAACCTCTCTTGTGAAGGACTCTCTTTGTTCAAAGCCATCCACCAATGAAACTGGCAGGTAGTCTTGAACTCCTGGCCTCGAGCGATCCTTCTGCCTCAGCCTCCCAAAGTGTTAGGATTACAGGTGTGAGCCACTGCACTCAGCCTGAAACTGGCAGGTAGTGAGCTCCCCATCACTGGAGGATGAATGACCTCCTAGTGGAGTTGGAGGAGGGCGCAAGTGGAAGATGGGAGACAACGTGGATGACCTTTAAGTTCCCCTCCCTTTGTGAGATGACATTCTTGCATTAGGACAGGAAATGATCGTTAAATATTTGCTCTGCCTGGCTCAGCAATGGAAGGTATCTGCCACCTGCCTCAGAGGCACCTGTAGACCTGTGCAGTTCCTGAGAAGGGGCAGGAGGATCTTGAAGCTGAGTTAAGGATCACTGAGGGCTTCAGGAGGGGCTTCGCCACAGATCTGGGGTTTCTATGGGTCTGCAGAGGTGACTGTCTGCCTAGTGCTCCTAAAGGGGCTGTTCTTGAACAAGAATCTTTCCCATTGACTCATTGTACTATTCTTACAATTTATCTGTAGGCTTGCAATCTTTCAAATACATAGGTTTTTTAAAAAAACACTGAGATTTTAATTTAAATATTTTTTCTTTTTTTTTCTTTCTTTTTTTCTTCTTTTTTTTTTCTTTTTTTTTTTTTTGGAGACAGAGTCTTGCTCTGTCACCCTGGGTAGAGTGCAGTAGCATCATCGTAGCTCACTGTAATGTCAAACTCCTGGGCTCAAGCAATCCTCCTGCCTCAGCCTCCAGAGTAGCTGGGACGACAGGCACACATCGTGACACTTGGCTAATTTTTCTATTTTTAGTAGAGACTGGGGCCTCACTCTTGCTTAGGCTGGTCTTGAACTTCTTAGTGCAAGCAATCCTCCCGCCCCAGCCCCACAGAGTGCTAGGATTACAGGCGGCCTAAATATTTCTGAGTGAATTTCAGCATCTGTATTTTTAAATTCTCCCTAGGGAAATCTAATCAGCAGATAGAGCTGAAAATCACTTATCATAAATGAATTAGAGAAATGCATACATAAAATTTTTTTATAAATCAGAAATTCTTTAAAAGCAGATAACCAAATTATTCATTGATATATATTGTATAAGTATGAGGAAATTTTAGATATTGATTTTTCATTAAAGGAATCTTATCTGTATTTAACATACTGAAATGCAAATGAACATATAATACCTGAAAAGCAAAAGGGCATCTTCCTTTTAATATGCTCTATTTTGCCTTTGTTTTGTCTGTTAGTTGCATCTACTTTATGGTATAAAAAAAATGAATGAAATAAAAGTAAGTAAAAAGAATCATTTCTACTTATATTCATGCCTCATTTTCTTTTTCTTTTTTTGTTTTTTGAGACAGAGTCTCACTCTATTGCCAGGGCTAGAATGCCGTGGCATCAGCCTAGCTCACAGCAACCTCAAACTCCTGGGCTCAAGCGATCCTTCTGCCTCAGCCATCCAAATAGTTGGGACTACAGGCATGTGCCACCATGCCAGGCTAATTTTTTCTATGTATTTTTAGTTGTCCAGCTAATTTCTTTCTATTTTTTGTAGAGACAGGGTCTCGCTCTTGCTCAGGCTGGTCTCCAACTCCTGACCTTGAGCGATCTGCCTGCCTCGGCCTCCCAGAAAGCTAGGATTACAGGCGTGAGCCACTGAGCCCAGCCCATGCCTCATTTTCATACTCTGCAAAATGTTTTCCCATCTACTATTACCACCCACATCCTCACAGCAGCCCTGGGAGGAAGGCGGAGCCAGAATGATCATCTCTACTTCATGCATGGGTCATCTGAGGTCCAGTTAAGGAGAGAGGCTTCCAAAAAACATATGAAAAACTGCTCAACATCTCTAATCATTAAGAAAATGCAAATCAAAACCACAATGAGATATCACTTATCTCCAGAGAGACTGGCCTTTATCAAAAAGTCCCAAAACAATAAATGTTGGCGTGGATGCGGAGAGATAGGAACACTCATACACTGCTGGTGGGACTGCAAACTAGTGCAACCTCTGGAAAGCAATATGGAGATACCTTAAAAAGATACAACTAGAATTACCATTTGATCCAGCAATCCCATTACTGCGCATCTACCCAAAAGAACAAAAGACACTCTATAAAAAAGACACCTGCACTCGAATATTTATAGCAGCACAATTCACAATTGCAAAGATGGGGAAACAACCCAAGTGCCCATCAATACATGAGTGGATTAATAAAATGTGGTATATGTATATCATGGAGTACTATTCAGCTTTAAGAAACAATGGTGAGGCCGGGCATGGTCATGCCTGTAATCCTAGCACTCTGGAAAGCCCAGGAGGGTGGATTGCT
>CAUYSK010039999.1:0-38122 GCA_963575035.1 Avahi laniger | reverse complement strand
TTATTGTTTTTGGTTATATATCCAGTAGTGGGCTTGCTGGGTCATATAACATTTCACTTTTTAATTTTTTAAAGAATCTCCATACTGTTTTCCATAATGGCTGTACTAATTTACAGTTTACATTCCCACGGACACTGTGTTGGTTTCCTCTGCTCCACATCCTTGCCAATATTTATTATCTTTTGATTTTTTTTTTTTTTTTTGCTTTTTTCCCTCTTTGTTCTTTCAAAATATTAAGAGGGAACAAATGTTTTCGTTACATGGATACCCTGTATAATGCTAAAAGTCAGGACTTTTAGTGTGCCTGTCTCCGGGACAGTGTTCATTGTACCTGACAGGTAAATTTTATCCCTCACCCTCCTCCATAATCATTCTAATTGGAGTGAGGTTATAATACATTGTGGTTTTCATTTGCATGTTCCTGATGATTAGTGATGTTAGGCATTTTTTCATATATCTGTTGGTCATTTGTATATCTTCTCTTGAGAAATATCTATTCAGATATTTTGCCCATTTTTTAATTGAGTTATTTGATTTTTTTGTTGCTGAGTCGTTTGAGTTCCTTATATATTTTGCATATTTGCCCCTTATCAGATGTGTAGCTTGCAAATTTATTCTCCAATTCTGTAGATCATTTCTTTGCTCTGTTGATTGTGTCCTTTGCTGTGTAGAAACTTTTTAGTTTGATATATTCCCATTTGTCTCTCTATTTGTTTTTTGTTGCCCATGCATTGGAGATTTTATTTAAAAAAATAAAAAAATAAAAACCCTTGACTAAACCAATCCCATGAAGGTCTTGCCCTATGTTTTCTTTTGATATTTTTGTAGTTTTGAGTCTTATATTTAAGCCTATAATTCATTTTGAGTTAATTTTCTATATGGTGAGAGATGAGAGTCTGGTTTTATCCTTCTACACGTGGATATTCAGTTTTCCCATCACCATTTGTAGAATGGCTGTCTTTTCCTCATTGTTTATACTTGGCACCTTTATTAAAAATTAGTTAGCTATAGACATGTAGATTTACTTCTGGGTTTTCTGTTCTGTTCCATTGGTCTGTGTGTTGTTTTGACACTGTTTGATTTCTATAGCTTTGTAGTATGTTCTGAACTCAAGTAGCATCACGCCCACAGTTTTGTTATTTTTGTTCAAAATTACTTTGTCTATTTTGAGTCTTTTGTGGTTCAATACAAATTATAGATTTTTTTCCTATTTCTGTAAAGAATATAATTTTGATTTTGATAGGAATTACATTAAAGCTGTAGATCACTTTGAGTAGTATGGACATTTTAGCAATATTAATTCTTCCAATTCAGATACATGGGATATAGTTCCATTTTTGTGTGTGTGTTCTTCAATTTCTTTCATCAATGTTTTATAGTTCTCACTGTGGAGATCTCTCACCTCCTTTGTTAAGTTTATTCCCAAGGTTTATTTTTTGTAGCTATTATAAAAAAGATTGCTTTCTTGATTTGTTTCAGATAATTTGCTATTGTCATATAAAAACATTACTAAATTTTGTATGTTGATTTTGTATCCTACAACTTTACTGAATTTAGTTCTAATAGTTTTTTGGTGGAGTCATTGGAGTTTTCTATATATAAGCTCATGTCATCTGCAAGCAGGGACAGTTTGACTTCCTCCTTTCCAACTTAGATGCCTTTTATTTGATATTTCTCTTGCCTTATCACTCTGGCTAGGACTTACAGCACTATGTTGAATAAATGTGGAAAGTGGATAGCCTTGTCTTGTTTCAGATCTTAGAGAGCAAGCTTTCAGCTTCTCTTCATTCAGTATGTTGTTAGATGTGGGTTTGTGGTTACCAGAGGATATGAAGGGGAGAGGGAAGGGAGAGATAGTGAGAGATTAATTAATGGGTGCAAAGCTACAGTTAGATGGAAGAAATAAGTTCTGATGGTCTATTGCATACTAGGATGACTAGAGATAAAAAAATTATATATTTCAAAATACTTAGAAGAGAGATTTTTAATATTTTCATCACAAAGAAATAAGTGTTTAAGGTGATGTACAACCTAATTACCCTAATTTGATCATCATACAATTTATAAATGCATCAGAACATCACATTGTACTGAATAAATATATACAATTAAAGAAATAAACCTTAGTCATTCTGATGAGAGAATTTCATTTTTCTCACATTCTTAAAAGTCAACCCAAATGCTATCTTTTTAGGGGACTGTCTCCTAAATTCTCCTACCCCAATTGTTGAATCCCTGCACTAGGGTACATTTGCACCATGGATATGGCTATCTTGTGATTCTTACCTCATCACATTAGTTTACCTTGCTGTCCTCCATCAGCAGATCTGCCATTCCTCTAGAGCTATGCGTGGGCATTATTTACTTTTGTTCCCCTTAACTTAGCCTAGTGCCTATGTGCAATAGCTTCACAGGAAATACTAAATGGATCACATGTATGGCTTCTTAAAGTATTTGCTTAATAAAGCTAGCATTCATAGACAACAGAAATGTGCCTATATCACCACTGGCTTAATATTGTTATACAGAATCTCAGTTGAAGATGTATTGGCCAGATTTTAAGATCCTCTTAGTAATGGATACACAAATTTAGACCTCTTTAGACCAGTTGAATTTTCTCTACCTCCAGGTCACAAATGCTGCCCCTCACTTCAGGACACATTTTTATCAGTGGAAACAAAACCATGGATCAGAAGTGAGATGATCTCAGTACCAATCCAAGTTTACCATTGAAAGAGTAACCCAAAATAAATTAATTTATAAATAAATAAGATTAAACTTAATTTAAACCAATAGGCATTTGATCAACATTAAAAGCCCTGCTCCACAGTTTGATGAATAAAAACACTCATATGGGTGAAATTGCAATCTTTAGGCATAAACTTCTTCACATTGCTTTTAATGGTTTAAGTAGATGCTGAGGCAGATTGATGCTTGTTGCTTTTCATATGATCAGAGGTATCACTGTTGGCCCCTGTAAATAATAACAAATATGTATGGATTTTACATGCACTATCAATTTCATTGAGAAATACAAATGTCGTACTTGATATTTTAAATTTTATCTTATTGCTGCTAAAAGGATTTACTTAAAGAGTTACCAAAATACAATAAATACATAGTTAAAGATATAACAGGTGGCAAAAACACTATAGCAATATATTCAGACTATTCTCTTTTTCACGGTGGGCAACATTTTCTGTAAAGGGTCAGATATTTTAAACTTTGCAGGTGACACAATCTCTGCCACAATTACTGAAGTCTGTCACAACAGCATCCATAGACTATACAGATGCTTCTCAATTTACAATGGGGTTATGCTCTGAATAACCCATGGTAAGCGAAAATATTATAAGTCAAAAATGCATTTCATGTGGCTAACCTACCAAACATCATAGCTTAACCTATGCCCAAACACTTACATTAGCCTACATTTGGGTAAAAATCATCTAACATAAAGCCTATATTATAATTAAATATTGACTATCTCGAGTAATTTACTGAATATTCTATTGAAAATGAAGAAAAGAATGATTTTATAGGTATTCAAAGTGAACTTTCTACTGAATCTACCAAATGTGTATTGCTTTTGCACCATCACAAAATCGAAAAATTGCAAGTTGAATCATCATAACTTGGGGTTTGTCCATACATAAAAGAGAAAACATGGCTGTATTCAAATCAAATTTTATTTATGGACAATGAAATGTGCTGTCATGTAATTACTTTATGTCACAAAATATTCTTCTTTTGATTTTTCAACCATTTAGAAAGACAAAGGCCATTCTTAGTTTTAAGTTGTGTTAGTCTAGTCTGTTCAAGCTGTTCTAACAGAATATCACAGACGGAGTGGCTTATAGACAAGAAAAATTCATTTCTCATGGTTCTGAAGGCTGTGAAGTCCAAGATGAAGATGCGGGCAGATTCCATGTTTGGTAAGGGCCTGCTTCCTTGTTCATAGATGACTACCTATGTCCTCTGGGGTTCCTTGTATAAGGACACTAACTCATTCATGAGGGCTCTGACTTCATAACTTAATCACCAGGGAAAGGCCCTACCTCCAAATAGCATACAGGGGATTAGGTTTCAACATATGGATTTTGAGGGGACATGAACATTTACTCTATAGTAAAGATTGTACCAAAAAGTTCAGCAGGACAGACTTGGCCCATGTGTGGTAATTTGCTGAATTTTTCTCTGTGTACTCTCTGAAGCATATTTCTATTTTCCCAGCTATACTGTCCTAAGTACATCTGGATGGATAGTCACACTAATTATAGGCCAAAGTTGACAGCATTGAGCAAGAAGGATTCTGTGAGGCGGAAACAATTTTGGAATTCTGGAATAAACTATGTAGGATGTCAGAGAAGTGGCCCTAAGGATCCTGAAGTTTGGGGGCATCAGGAAGACATAAAAGGACATCTATATAAAGCATGGCATTTCCATAATGAGCAGGGGAAGGCAAAATGTTTCTCTCACAAGATTTGTTGGAGGGATGTGGGCAAGTGAGAACTGGAGGAGGTGAAGGAGAATTGGGCCGTCTGGGCTATGCCCAGTGATTGCTGCCACTAAGAAAACATTTTATTTGACCTTTTCTTGTTTCTCAGAAGTCCCAAGGGGATTTCTGTCTCAGATACTGCTGCTGTCTGGCCAGTGGACATATGCAGAGGTCTATTTCTCTGGAAGTTTTCCTAGCTCACTCCATGGGTTTTATTATTCCTTCTTCTGGCCTGCTTCTATGGTATAGAATTATCATAGCAGGTTGTTGTATTTGTTCATTTCATATCCATCTCACCAATGAGACTGAGCTCCTTAAAGCTATGGCCATCCTTTTATTTACCTCTGTAACTCTAGGACTTGGGGTGATGCTTGAAACTGAGTTAAGGACTCCATACATATCTGTTGTGCAAAACTTAATTATAACATAGATATGATTTTTATTCTTCCTTTGTCACTCAGTATTTTATTATATGAATTTAATTTTGCTTAATAGTCTTCATAATTATCATTCCCTTGGCTACATAAAAGTCCATCAAATTTGTGTGTCCTAATTTGCTATATTATTTTCACTTTGCATATTGACATTATCTTCACAGTTTTACTATTAAATATTGAATTAGATGTTGCTTTATCTTTTTGAATTTTGAAGGCTTGAAGCCATGATTTGGATTACTCATTTCTGTTAAAAAAATCTTTATAATAATGAAATTTGACTTCTTTTCCAGAGCAAATTTTTATTGATCAAAGTAATATTTAATATTATAGATAAAAACATGTATATTAACAAACGCTATATAACACAAACATATAATGACATGTAAATATAATAAAGTGTACATTCTAGATATGAATATTTAAGTATATACTTGAATATAAGATAGGCTTAGCATTTAAATTTGGGAAAAAGACTTTACATTTAAGTTGAAAAATTCTGAAGCAAGGGTATAGTCTGGCAGCACTGTGCTGCTAAGAAAAACCTAGTATCCGAGATAGGAAAGACTCAATAAGAATGGGTACATAGGTTCCAAATAATTATAACCTGGAAATCAAGAGGCCGGCTGAGGGATATATAACTTACTCTTCCCTAATCCATTTAATCCTTATTTGATTGAATTATTTATGTTTAATTATTGATGAAATTTCAAAAAAAAATTACCAGTAATTTACTTTTTAAACAGTTTTTTGAAGTATAATATACATACAAAAGACCACAGAAATTGTATTGAAAGTTCACCATTGGATAAGTTTTGACATGTTTACACATGTGAAACCATTACCACAAGATTGTGCATGATTTCATCACAAGAGTTTCATTGTGTTTCTTTTTGTTCCATCACTACAACCTCTCCTTGTATCCCTGGTAACCAGATTTCCACCTATATGCTTTCTGTTCTTCGCAATTTGTTTTTTCCAGAATTTTCTATGGACTGAGATATACAGGAGGTAGTATATTTTGTCTGATTCACTATGTTCTAGCAGTTATAGTAAAAGTGTGTGTATATATATATATATATATACATATTTTCCTATGTCACTGATTTTAATAAGTTTCAAATTCTTTATGTGGTACATGACAAGAAATAGATTCAACATTCTTACATAAATTCTTATCCTAACTTATGGTCTTCCTATTCTCACACACGGTGGAGATGATCCCAGAGAAAAGGGACAAAAATCTGACCTCTGTCGTGTTTGGCACAGTACTTACCTCAAAACCTTGCATCCAGTCCTATAAGGCATATTTATTTATATACAAACCGAATTGATATGGACTGAGTTTACAGCAGCAAATAAGAATTCTACTCAACAGCTCATGAATTCTATTTAAGAAATGTTTCAATAAAGAATAATAAGTCCCACTGAGTGATTTTGATTTCCTACGAGCCTGGAAACACAAGCTCTTTTGAGTTGGCCCCCAAAGTATGCGGCGACATTCATTTATTCAGGTCATTATTCAAGGGATCCAAAATATTCTCATGTTAATTGTTTCTTTGTTATTAACTTTTTTAAAAAATCTATTGAAAATTATAACTCTTGAGATGCAAAATATGTGTACATATCCACATTTCAGAAATATTAGCAAAAAGAAAATCAACCAGTTCGATTTCAAATTGTAAGGGTTCAATGTATAGTTCTAACATTTCTTAGAGTGTGATCTCATTTGATCTTTTTTTGAATTCCAATTCCTTCATTTGGTAAATATGGATACTAGGAATCAATTCATAGGGCTGTTGTAACTATTAAAGTAAAAATGATAACATGTATAAGAACCAAGTGGACTGCTCTGTATTTAGCCTTTGATGAATAATTGAGAGTATAATTAATTGAGAAATTAGATGGATTCTGAAAACTTAAATTTGAAAATACTGTGAGGGGACAAGGAAGCCAAGTATAACATCAGACAGCATTTGAAGTTTGACTTCACTAAGCTTCTCACCTGTCATTTCAACCCGTTTTCTTTGACAAATCTACATCTTTGTGGACTTAAAGACAGGAAGTCTTCCATTCAAGGCACTGTAAATTAATGATTAGCTTGGCAGCCTTGGGTAGGCCATTCAGTCTCTCTCAATATCAATAGCCTTATTTATAAAATGGTAATAATTGTACCTATCTGTCTTATCTCACAGGGTTGTTTTGAGAAATAAATAGGATCATTTATGTGAAAACCCTTTGCAAATGACCACTTAAGCTCCTAGAAAAATGTCAAAGCAGGACTATTTATGGAGCCCTAGAGCAGCCATCTGATTGGTTTTGTTCACACCCACCCACCCTTTTTGAGTCTGTTACCTTTTGTTCCATGGAGAAGGGCTTGGCAGCATCTGATTGTGTACATTACACTGCTAACATGCTCACTTAACATGAGGTCGGGCTGGAAACTGACATCAAAGAAAAGACTTTGGTTACTGATGGAGAAACCCATGGCGGCTCCATGTCTTCCTGTCTTCCCGCCATCCAGCAGGCTGTCAAGGGCAGGAGGCACCCCTCTGGGGCCACAGCTCAGCTGGGCACTGGGGTTGTCCCTCTGCAGGGGACCTTTTGTTCTTATTACTCAGCTGTTATGGGCGGTGGCAGGCAGCTTCACCTAACGCAATAAACTGGTGGCAGAACTCCCCAAAAAGATTTGTCAGTTTCCCAGCAACCATTTCGTCTTGTTATAAATGCCACAGGCCTCTGGTAGTCCTCTTTCAAGGTGTCACATTCTTAAATCATTTTGTGATGATCTTCTCCGCCAGAGCTTCTTTCTAAAGAAACAGCGTAGCGTATGAGAACAGGAATGAGTCAGGCATGAGTCTCTATTCTACTCCAAGAACAAATTAATCAAATATGACAGAAAGGTAAGTCCTGTGCTGAGTTATATGGTAACATAAGGTGTAGCATATCAGGACAGTCCTACAAATATAAAATAATGGCAAACAGGTGATGATTACTACCAAAGAGATATCGATCTGTCTATCTATCATGCCACAGATTTTTATTGGTGCAGGTATTTTTATTTATTATTATTTAATAAATAATAATGTTTTTTGACAAATATTTTCCAGTGACTATCAAGAACCATATACAGCTCTCTGTACCGATGAATGACAAACAGAACAGAAATAGCAACTGCTCCGTTGAAACTTATAGCCTAGAAAGAAAGCATGCATTAATTTATATACATATATAAATATATTATGTAAAGGTAAATAATGGGTAAGTGAATTACATATATGCTTGTGTGTGTGTGTGTTCAAAGGAAAATAACGAGTAAGTGAATTTTTGAGAAAGTCATGACCCCTTCCAACCAAGTTCATAAGAAAATACACAGAAAAGTCTCTAATAAGATAAAATTAAATCCCTTATTTGGGCTAAATAGAGATTTATGGTTTAATTCTAGGAGCAGAGTCTAGTGCTAGGCATTTTCCCCCTGAGTTTCTTATCCCTCTTCCCATGGATGCAATAGTTCTGTTTTGTTTTAAGAGTCTAAGAAGAAATACACCTCATTCAAGGGTCCCCGAGTTCTTTTGATTATTATAAATTCCAAAAACAATGACTTAAAAATCAGAGATTCAAAGATACTACTAGGCCTCTAGAAGGAGCAGTGGACAGAGATACGCAAGACTGGGCAAGGGTGGGGTTTGGAGCTACTGGTGTTTGTGTGGTGGGAGTGGAGGTAATAGGATTAGGCCCCTACAAACCCTCCCGGACATTGCTTTACAATCTGGTCGAATACATCCACCTCCTGACATGTCCAGTCACCCCCTCAACACCCACTCTTCAAGTGACTGCAGTGTTTCCTGACTTCTCAGGTAGAATCAAGACACAAACTGCAGTAGGACAGTAGGTTTGGGCAACTTCTGTTGTAGTTTTCCTTCTGGAAAGAACACACAGCAATCCAAGGCCAGATGGTACTTGGAAATGTCCAGGAATAGAGAGCTAGGTACAGCATATTAAGTGAAATCATCAGGTTTAACTTTTTTCTCTTGCCATGTCTTGGTATGATTTCTTCTGGTTTGGCCTCATGTTAAGGCAGATCCTTGGAGTAGATTTCAATGATTAATTTTGTTAAAAAATTAAAATAAATAAAGGAGAAGGAAGAAAAAGAGAGTTGTGAGAGACACAGAGAGACAGCGAGAGACAACAAGATAAAAACAGACCCACGCAGTCAGAATTCTAGGCAACCTGCGGGTAGGAAGCAAAACCAATACCATCAACACCCTTGAAGGTATATTGCATGAAGAGAATGAAGCCATGCATAGACAACTCTCTAGTCTTGTCACTGCCAGCATATCACAGGTGCTCAGGAAATATTGTCTAGCTGAATCTTAATTTAATGAATGTCAGTACAGATATCAAAATATCTTTCTAATGCAGTGTCATTTACATTGCAGATATAATAAGAAAAATATAAGAAAAAATAAGAAAAAACATAATAAGAAAAAATAAGCAATATAATACTAGGAAATAATAGACAATGACCGCTGGACCTCCAGAATCAACCAAGACAGAAAGTCATGAACTATAGCCAGTGTTATTTTCCAGCTCTCTGTTCAAATCGGGATCAGTCTAGCTCATTTTGTTGTCAATATACGTGTTCTAGTTATTTTAAGCTTAAAACTTTTAAGTGGAGTGTAATAACGATCATTAACTTTGTAATCATATGCTCTTGATTTTAATCCTGGGTCACTTATTTCCTGTGTTACTTTTAATAAATTACTCACTCTTCTGAATGGATTTCCTAAATCATAAAATGAGAGCAATATTATGTACTTCATCAGATCACTGAGAGGACTAATTTTGAGGATATATTAGATTATAATGGCTGGCTGGCATGTAGTAGTGTCTAGATAAATTTAAATATGTATTTATAAATATATAAATATGATTGACAAGGAGTTGTGAAGTCTGTCTCTCTGCTTTCTCACTTATTTTCAGTTAATTTGCTTGAAACTTATGATGCTACATTCCCAGAGGTTGATTAAGGATGTTTAAGTGCCTATACCTCCTTTAATATCTGCCAAATCATTTGTTAATGATGCCATTCTAAATAAACCCGAATTTTATGAATTGTAATGCAATTCGGAATGATACAGCATAAAGTTGACAAAAATATTTTCTTTGACGGAGATTAAATTTTGATTTTAATAAAACACACATTAAGGTGAGTTGATTCCCAGTCTCCATCATTGTGCTTGTTGTTATGCGCTTAATCTTCAATTCCAATCAAGTTGGTTCATCACGCAATGGGAGGTTCTTGAATATAGTGGCCATGAGAAATAATCCTTAAATTAGCCCTCCTGTGTTCACATCCTAACATTGCTATGGAATCTCTCTTGTAATCTCTGGCAATTTGAATATGTAGCTCTTATAAAAAAATTCCCTGTCTTCCTCTCCCCCAATTTATGTTAGGTCCCATATCTCTGTCCTTTTTTTCTCCACTATAAATACCTTTACAGTAGCCTTGTGCTCTTGTTTTCCAGCTCACCAGTATGCAGTAAGGTCCCGAAGGGGTTGGCTATATCTTCTACCTTGGCACAGAGGAGATACTTGGTGAATTGGATGACTAAGTGAACCTTATCCTTGAAAATAGTAATGGTGTGTATCGCAGTAGCTGCAGGTAGAGTAGTATAAACTATAGAAGTAATATTACTAATAACTGAAACAATTAGCATTCAATTAGTGTTAAACACTTAAAATTTGGCAGGCACTGTTCTAAGGGCTTCGTGTTTATTCCATCATTTTCTCATTACAACAGTCTATGAAGTCTTTACCACATTTCCCCCCTTTTATGGATGAGAAATCTGATGCAAAGGTAACTTGGTAAGCTTCCCGGGATCACACAGCTAGTGAGTGCTAAAATAAAGATCAAAATATAGGTAACTCCAATTTTCGGAGTATTTTAAAATCCCCAAAAGGCCAGTTAGTTTTAGGTGTGTGTATTTAAATTTGTTGGCTTCAATTTTCTCCAGTGAGGAGTTTGGGCCCTGTCATCTCTGAGATACAGTCTAACTATAATTTTGTGATCTATCCTTACCCCTTACTTGTGACTCTGTTGTCCTTC
The DNA here is from genome assembly GCA_963575035.1 of Avahi laniger. Taxonomy (NCBI): domain Eukaryota; kingdom Metazoa; phylum Chordata; class Mammalia; order Primates; family Indriidae; genus Avahi; species Avahi laniger. The sequence continues at coordinate 27,081 of CAUYSK010039999.1, read as the reverse complement.
ATGGCCACCTTGGCACATCTCCCGTCTTCTCCTTTCGTGGCATCACATCTGCAATCAGGTCTTGGGCCCAGTGGGGTTCAGACACCTGTGAGAGTGTGCGTGGACTGCTGGTTAACCTTCTCATAATCTTTGGCCATCCTCCCACACATTGCTTATTCTCCATCTTGAGCGGAAATCAGCTGTAGTCAGGGGAGTAATTAGCTGCTGATTACTGCTGATCTGTTAATTGGGAATTGCTGTAGGCCCTACTTAGAATGATCCGCCTAATGAAATAACGGTATCTCTAATCAATGATTCAGTGATATTTCTAGCTAGAGGGTGGAATTTGTGTATTTTTACTGGTGAAAATACTCCTCCACCTCCACCATGATGTTTGGTGGATGCAGCTGCACATTCAGCTTCCTAAGCCCTAAGACCACTGCAATTGTGTGTGTATGTTGACTTGATTGCGGGTACTCTGTGGGATTTACCTGTGAGTCCCCAGTGTCTGGCTCATTGCCTAATGCAGTATAGAAACTAAACATATAATACACAGGTAGAATAAATGGACTGCTCTAAGCTTCAGTTGTATTTTATACAAAGAGGATAATAATAGATATTTTGTTGTATTATTAGGAATTATTTCAAAGAATGTATATAATGAGATTGGTTGCAGCCAATGCATTACAAGAAGGTAGTAAACAGTGCTGTTCATATGATGTCAGGGTTATGTTTTAGAAATGAATTTTTATGCTTGTGAATGATGAACAATTAATGAATGAAAAACAACAAATAAATGGATGGATTATTGAATGAATGGCAGAATAAATTAACTTAGATATAACCTATAAGTTTGATCTATTTTATTACTACTAGTACTAATTACAACACAATATCTGTTTCTTTCTAAATGAAACTTATCACTTATTTTCATTGAGTTCTGATGTGAGCAGTAAATTACTTCTTTAACTTTAATTCTGCCTTGAGGGAGCATCATATACAGATTCTCCACCTGAAGGCATTTACTAATTCACCTTATACAATGAAAACAAATATTTATGGGACACTACTGAATGTAGACAAATGACATGTTGTTTTATATTTATTTATGGATAGATAAGAAGCTTGTCTGCTGGATAACATGGATTGGTTGCTTTTACCTTCATTTCAACCTCCTTCTAGTTCAAGAAATTAAAAAGTTAAAAAGAACATTTCACAGACTACCTTTAAGTTGGGTTCTAGATATGAAATAGTTTCTACTAACAAAATATACTTGTATGACATTTGGTGATCAAATATTGAAAAAAGACCTCATTTCAACATAATTTATTGCTTTTTCTGATACCAAGCAAAAACACAGAAGTGTGAAGATTTCTGTAGCCTCACCCCAGTGTTCATTCTCTTTTTATCCAGTTGTAGGGGGGATTATGGAGACCTCAGTGTCAGGAGTGACTTTTTGACTCTTGGATCGAAGATATGGTCATGTGTCCAGCGATTGTCTCAGAGGCAGTGGCTTTCTGTTGGGTCACTCCTGCATTGGCATAGGAATCATTCCTTGATATTAACCGCTTCTTTAAGCCCAATTTTCTCTATTAAATCACTGCCTGCTTAAAAGACCTGGAGTGGTTTGCTTTCTTGTACCGAATTCTAACCAAAACAGAGAATACCCCATTTACAGATGCCAAAACTATGCCTCTAAGAAATTAATAAACTGTCTGAATACCACATGGAAGTGATTTGAAGATACAATATCTAAAAATGGGTCTGACTTTTTAGTCTAGGCATTTCTTCTATATGTCTAGGTCAAAATGCTATGTTAGCAAAACAGCATGCAATATTATGATTGCACTTCTTCCTTTCATAAGAGATAGGTAAGCACATGTCTTTAGAATTTCTGTGCAAAAATCACTAATGAAAGCCTTAGGAAACCAGGGAAATTGTTATGTTGAACTTGAGTGTAAAAAACATGCTTGTCCTGGGTATGGAGGGTTCACGTGCATTTCTTCTCTTTCTCTTGTATCCCATTAGTCCCTAGAACTTCCCTCTGCACACAAGAGCTGCTCATTGCTAGCTTCTCACTACTGCCAGAATTTATCCAGTGTGTATGGGCAATGTACAGATTATACAAACTCTTGTAGGCATGTAACATTTGTACCTGGACATAAGCATCAAGCCTTGTTAGGGCAAGGCATTCACATGCTTGCTCTAGAAGAGTCTTCACCCAATGAAGAGTTTATACATTCATTGTATCATAAGATCCACAGCTTGTATCCATAACCATTACAATTATAATTATAATAGCTGCATAATCTTTCATCTAGTAAAAAAGCTGGCACTTTCTCAAACATTCCCTTACTTTTTCATTTTGATTTTTAATAATATCAGGAAAAGAGTAAATGTTTTCAATATAGTGCCTTCTGTACTTTTAACTCTTTCCTTTTATGGTACAATTCTATGAAAGTTTTTCAGGTCAAAATATTACCTGTAATTTATTTAAAAATAAATCACATATTTTACTTTCTATTCTCTAACTTTACAATGACTCTGTGATAAAGAGAGAAATATATTAATCTCTAAATTGCATGATTCTATTGCAAATCTTCTCCACAATCCTCTTCTGTCCCTGTTGTAGGCTAGTTCCCTGGCAACAAATCCCAGGGTTAGAGATATCGGAAGAAAAATATCTTTTTCTTCAAAAATAGCAGTTGAATTCAGTGAAGGTAGGATCTCTAGCTACCAAGAAAATGTCTTCTAAATTTTTAATTCATTCTTCATTATCAATGCTTATAGAAAATTAATGGCTAGCTATGTTTAATTCTTTCAACATAGTTACTAAATTTTCTCTAATTTTCTAAATAAAGATTGTCTTTGTGTTTCTTATAAGATAAGATCTTTTCTAACTTGATATAATAAACTATCTGCCTATAGAACTGCTGTTTAGGCCAGATAGATTGGTCAGCTTAATGGAGGCAGGGTGTGAGCAGGTGAGGGCAGAGAGTGGTTGGTTTGGACAATTATTGTTTCTATTTGAGACATCAAAATGAAGATGCAGGTAAGTTACAAAATTTGCCCAGTATCAAACCCATAACTACTTAAAGATTTAGGGATCTTAAGTCCATGTTCTTTCCACCATGATGGCATTATTTAGAAAATGAAAATATAAAGAGACACACACACAAACACCCAGAACAAGTTGTTTATTTTAAAATTTAAGATTTCCCATAGTTATATTCAAACGTTAGGTTTTTAACATCAGGCCAACAAGCCTAGAGACATGACATGCATTTGGAGCAGAGAGGAAGGGGGTTTATACAGGTATGGTTAATCTTGTCTAAGATCATGCTTTCAAACTGCTTTCCATATCTTACCATCATAATCTTAACAACCAACGTTAAAAATGTTGAAAAGGTACTCCCTCTGCAGAATGTACAAGAGGATTAACCATTTATGCAGCACACCTTCTCTTAGCCAAGTGCAGTTGATGGCTGACTACTCGGGGTTCAGGTGTTCACAAGCTGTGTTTTCTCTTAACCCAAAATAACACCAGAAGCAAACATTGTGAAGATCCTTTTATGCTCAACAGGCAATACATCTGCTTCATAATGCCACCTTAAACCTAGGGAGTTCCATCTGAGCCGAATGTCTTAAAACACAAAAGCATAGATTCTGCCCTACAGACTGGCAGGATGCAGCAGGGAAGCAAGGATGAGGTAGCATTCTGGTGAATGAAACAAATGCAAGCTATCAAGAAGCTGCATGTGTAGACAGCACTGGGGAGGCAGGGAGAGCAGTGCTCTCCTTGTGGGGCAGAGCAGGGTTCTCAGGAGTCCCTTGATGTCTGGCTTTGTCTGTATTTGAAGGAGGAGAAGAGTTAGTTTGTCTGGAGAGGAGGGCGTGGAGAAAGGGCTTGCCTGGATGACAGTGAGGTATACAGAAAGGTGAGTGGTTGGGTTGTGAACCTTTGTGGTCCATTAGGGGCAAGTGGAGCAGACAAAGTCTAGCTTCCAAAAGGTAATAAGTGCTGCTGAGAGGTATTTTCTTTTCTTTTCTTTTTTTCTTCTTTTCTTTCCTTTGTGACTCTTCGATGTTGTTTTCTTTCATCTCTTTTTTCCCTCGAGTTTGTAGCTATTGAAAAACCCTCTTCCTAATTGCAGTTGGTTTTGCAATCTTTCTGGTGATAGAGCTTTGGTATTCTGTAGCCCAAACATAATCAGAAACTTATTTGGTTCTGATCACTGTTGATTTTAAACTCTAATTTGCATTTTTTTTAATTAAATACATTTGATGGCTCTGCCTTCCTCTTTATTTTGCCACATTGCTATCCAAGCAAATAACAACACCTTTCCTGAACACCGTGGAATCTACATGTGACCTCTAACATAAACAAAGAGCTTTGGACAAAGCAATTCCAATGTATGACTCTAGGATGAAGAATAGAAGGGGCGGGGAAACATCTTGAAAGAGAGACTTGAAACATTATTTTCTCAATACTAGGAATTTCAAGGATTGAAAGTGAAAGCCAACAAGCATTTAAAGACTGTCTTTGTTAAAAGGAGAAGCACTAGGGAGAATGATTTCATTCTTGGTATCTTATAATCTCATTTTAAGAGAGTGACAGTTGCAAGTTCTTTTTGGCACTAATTGCTTTCTCTGATCAAACTCTCCCATCTCGAACCCTGACAGTCTGTCTCTGGTCAAATTTATATCTTTATCCGTATTCCACGGCTCTGACAAAAAGCTCTTCTGTGCTCAGTGGTTAAGTTTGCCTCTTAGAGGAGTGACTATCTCACCACAGCATCTGTATTTTGAATCATTATTTCTTCAGAAAGGTAGATCTCTCATTGTTGGATATTGGATTGTGCTCATAGTAGATTCTATGTTCTCCCTCTCAATAGACTTGATAATTATTTTGTGCAAGAAGAAAAAAATAAGAAGTTGTTATGAAAATGATGAGACACAATGCAGAGTATGAGGTGGCATCAGCAGAGAATTTTTCAGCAGTCTGATAAATATCAGCTTTCCCTCCTATCCCTAATCAGTCAGTCATGGGTATGAATCTCAACTTAATTTTTAATTAGGCAAATTAACCTTTCTTTTTTTTACAGTGCCCTGTTCTTCCTTCCATCTTCCCATTTTTAGTTTTAGATAATGAGACTACCTTGTCCACTAGACTGTGAGTATTCTAAGAAAAGTGATAGTGTCTTTATGACTTTGTATCCTGTTACCCAGCCCAATGCCTGTTCAAGAGTATCCAGGTGATATATGTTTCATAAATGAATGCATCTATTCTATTGTGTTCCTCCCATTCATTTTCAGATATGTGAGAGAGTTATTGAGCCAATCCCTTAATATTATTGAGTGTTTTCTTCTCTCTCCTTTCCACCTTACCATTTTCAGGAAACACTGCTTTGTGCATTCATTCACATATCTTTAAAAAGAGAAAAATTCTATCTTACTCCCAGCATTGTTTATCAACTGCAGAGCAAAATATGGGTGGACAAATGTAACTTTCTCATTTGAATTAGGAAAACCAGTTGTGAGTAAGGAAGTTGGTTTGCTCTTCTGAAACTTGAGATAACTAACTTTATAGTTAGTCCTGAATAGAGCTATGGGGTATCAAGTATCACTAAATGGAATTGATTTTCCAAAATTATGACAGTTTGGTCCGCCAAATTATAAGTCTTTATTTAGTGTAGAAAAGAGATAATTTGACTACCCTTCATAGTGTTTATTGCAAACTTCAATTCTTATTTCCAGCAAAATTCTGGGTACTTCATCTTAATTGCATAATTCATCACCTTAGTTGCGTGATCCTCAAGTATTACAGAGTTAGCCACCACGACTGTTAATCACACTCTTTGTTTTAAATAAATGTCTTCCAAATGAGCCTGTAATCTGCACTAAAGCCAAAGTTGTATCCTATTGATCTTGAAATCTTTGAGGTAGCAGTTTTTGAGGGGAAGGGAGTTTAGTAAGGCTTCACAGAGAAAAAGTTGCTGAGACTTTAGAATCAGGATATGGTTCTCAAGCTGCACAAGGAATCTAGGACATTGCAGGAAGAAAAATAAAATTTTGCAGCTCCAAGTATGAAAGAAAAGCATACATGTTCTTGGAAGTCTAAGGAAGTGAAATGGCTGGAGCGTAGGCACATGTAGGCAGGGAGTTTAACTGTAGAGGTACATACAGGATACAGATCACAGAGGGATTTCAGTGACACATCGCAGAGCTCCATTTATAGAAGGATCAAAAATAATTATTTCTCTGCTTTGAGGTGGAAAAAAATGAATCCTGTATCTTTCCACATACAGCTAATAGAAATATGCACGTTTCTGAATATAGATTTCTGATCAATGAAGACTTTCATACCAGTGTGCTCAGTTAGCTTTACGAACTCCCTGCATCTGAGCTAGATAACACTTAGCTGACTGGACAACCATAACATAGCCGTATGCAAGAACATTCATTGAACACTCTAAACTAATCACTGTGAGAACTGAGTCTGGGTTCAAGGGCCTGGGCTTTAGGAGCTACTTGGCTGACAATTCAACGTAGAAACATGAATAATTTACTCTATATAGATGCTGTAAACTGACAAAGAAGGTACCAGATTTGTATTGCTGGCATAGTTAAAAATCATTTCCTAATACTTAAAAACTGAGAGATTTAACATGAGCAACCTGATATCAGGCTTCCCTTGAAAAAAGTCATGGAAACCCAGAAGCAGGTACCCTCAAGGCAGTAGCAGTCAGGGACAGAGAAGGATCTGCCAACTTAGATGGAGCGTGAATATACTCATTTGCCACAATTCTCTCTACTTTCTGTTGAAAATGTGATGCCCAAGCCAAGTGTCAACCATAATTTATCATCTCCGATGCAGTACTGATTTTCTTAATTTAGAGTTACAAGAAAAGTGAAATACTCGTTGAACTCAACTCTCCATTAAATGGTAGTTGTAGATATGCTGCATACATATTTCAAGAAAATATGACTGTGTATATATAGTTTTAAATGAGAACTATTTCTCCAATATCAATATGGAAACCAAGTGCTCATGAACCCACGGATTAACAAGAGATGAAATTATGAGCCCCACCCTGATTTATTTCTTTCTACCCTAGCTCACTGTTGAGAATTACTAGAATAGAAACACTCTGGGTAACAGCCTCCTCTTTGCACCCCGGATTCAGGCTCACTTCCTACATCCTGTCTTGCCTGTGGAACACTATGAACATGGCTCTTTAACAAGAAAATGTCTAAACCAGAGGTGGGCTTTTTTTTGTTTGTTTGTTTTCCTTTAGAGAAAGCAGCTACCAGCTTTACTTGCCCCCATTGAGTTGATAAAACTTTATTATCTTTGGTGTTTCTGTTTTTAAAATACAAAAAAAGTCTTACTTGATCCATTCTATGAGACTATGAGACTTTTAAACACCTAGAATGTTAATAAGGAAACAGTAGATTGCTTCCTCTTATTATATTAATTGTAATATAGTTAAAGCAATACATGTTAATGTGCTTGAGGGACTTATTACAAAATAATAGCTACTATATATGGGGGCATTGTTTTAGTAAGCTCAGAGCTGCTAAGTATTACACAAACATATTTTTTGTTTAACTTACCAAAAGTAAACACACGGTTCTTCCCCTCCTCATTTTAGGGATGAGGAGTATAATATGCAGGAATCAGTAGTTCATTTACAAATCTACATCCATTCTATTATAAATCTGGGGCTTCTTAGTTACATCAAATAACATGACAGACAACTAGTAAAGGGGATCAGGATTTGAACCAAATATGAACTCTAAACCCATGGTGTTAGCCATAAGGCTAGACCCTGATTTTTATAATTCTTTGTGACCAGATTGACAATTAAATGTCAGAAATCTAATATAGGAGTAAAGAGTGCTTTCATAAGTGCATGGATGCAACACATCCATAAAATATCTGAATATACATACACATTCTATAAACATATGTACAGACACATGTTCACAAATATGCTATGATATTTTTGGTAAACATTCTAGAATTTAGCATAGCTAAGAGAATATTTCAGGTGTTTAAGTATTATGTCAGTGACATTGTCTTAATAGTTCCTTTGTTCATGTAATTTTGAGTAGAAGGATACTCTGCTGACAAATTATTTTTTAACTTTCCAGAAATAAACACATGGTTCTTTCCCCTCCACATTTGATAGACTCACTTCAGGCTTCTATCAAAAATGAGCCAACATTAACAAACTTCAATAGCCATCATTTACTTACACCACATAAAAATTATGTATGACATAAGATAATTTATATGCTTTGTACGTATTAGTATTCAAAGTTTCTCTATGAAGTTACCATATGGAACACGTCTGTTCATCTGTAATTTATAAAAAGAAAACTGAGGCTCAGAAAAGCTCACGCATACATCGAAGGCATCACAGTTAATAACTTTCAGAACTGAATCTTCAACCCAGGCATCGGACTCCACAGATAGTCTGTCTTCACTTCAATGCATGCATTGCCTGCATCAATGCTAATCCATCTCTTCAGGATGGCAAACTTCCATCATATGGTATAGATTTGTTGTTTGGAATGTCCGCATGTGAATTGGAGCTCAGTCTATAAATAGACTGGGGGCTGGTCAAACCAGCCCCAAAGCAAGATACAATTATACAAATAGAGATTTTCCAGTGTGGCTTTAAAATTGGTTTCTGTATGAAATCTACACCCTCAACCCACTTTCCACTTCATATGTTCTTAGAATATCAAGCCAGAGAAATGTTGTAATAATAAATCCTGTATGTCTATCTGATATGGGCTTGAGCAATGAGGCAAACTGAGATTCAATTTCCCTTCTTCCTGACTTCCATCTCCACTAGGCCCTTCACCTGGAAATTCCCAGCTCATTTTAACTGAAGATTGCACTGGGAGACCAAAGGCTAGGACATTTGTGGCTCAATGCAATGATAGAAATTATGCCAGATCTTTTACAGGTTGAACAAATGAAACACTTAAATCTTTGAGGGATCTCCTGTCCAAACTGCAGGGTGACGGTGGGGATGATAACTCTAGCTTATACAATGCTTGCTAAAAACTTCAGCAGCTGTGTATGGTGATGAAAGAAGAGAGTCTTGAGATTAACCAAAAGAAGTGCTTCAGAACCACAACCACAAGAGACAAACGATGTCTGGCCAAATAGCTGTGCAGTCCTAATTATAATGTTTACCAATCAATGCTTTCCTAAGACTCAGCTTCTTCCTCTGCTAGGACTAAGATATCTGTCTTTGGGCATCACTGGAATAAAATGAAATAACTGTTTGAAGTGGCTCAGTTTAATAAATGGACATAGTATGTGGCCATTAAATGGTAGAGAACATTATCATTACATTAGGAAATACATATATGAATTACATTAATATAGTATTGCATAATATTAGTATTGCTTCTGGTTGAATTAGGCAAAACTAGGTACCAGGGAAGTTTCATATTGTTGGCATTAGTATACCAAAAAAACAGTCAGCAAGGAAAGAAATAAAAGGGAAGAATTTTATGCTGAATGAGAGCTAGGACTCTTGAGTCAGCCAAATCCTCTTTCTAGCATTTAATAGCTGAATGACCTTGGTTGAGTTATTTTCCCCTTAAGCCTCAGTTTCCTTTGAACTAGGCATGATAATATTATCTAATAGATTTTAAGCAACGATATAAGGAGATACATACACACATACACACACACACAAATTATACAGATTTAAATATATATTAAATATTTAAAGTATATAATGCATATCTAAGTATATAAATGTATATTTACTATATATTTAGCATATATGAATTATTAAGCATATCTATTTAAATCTGTGTATATTAACATAATCTGTGTAAATCACTTAGTTAAATTCCTGACACACATTGGACCTTCAATCAATATTATATATTACCATTTTTATTTTTTAAGTACCACACAATATCTGACACTTGATAACAATATCTAACCTAATTCTCACCACTGTCCAGACCCCTAACGCAGTGTGTTTTTTTTTTTTCCCCTCTAAAGCAGGATAATTTACTTCTTACATGGCTAACTTCCCCCAGAGAGAGTATTCCAGGAGAACCTAGTAGAAAACTGTAAGGCCTCTTCTGACCTATTGACTCATCCTTAGAAATCCCAGAGCTTCACTTCTCTTACATTCTATCAGCCTTGCAAGGCACTAAGGTCAACCTCAGTTCAAGAGGACAGAAACTAGACACCATCTGTCGGTGGGAATAATAGCAAAGAATTTGCAGCCCTCTTTAACCTATCACAAGGAGTAGCCACAACAGAAAGCTACATTAGTCTGCTCAGACTGCCATAAAAAAAAAAAATACCATAGATTGGGTGGCTTAAACAGTAGAAATGTATTGTCTTACAGAGTTTGGGGTGTTGGCAGGGCCGGGTTTTGGTGAGGGCCCTCTTTCTGACTTGCAGATGTGTTGCTGTGTCCTCACAAGGCCTTTTCTTTGTGCCTGGACAGGTTTTCTTCTTGTAAGGCTACAAGTCCTATCCGATTAGGACCCCAACCTTATGACCTCATTTAACCTTAATTATATTCTAAAAGCCCTTTTCCCAAATACAGCCACTTTGGGAGCTTTGGCTTCAATATAATGAACTTTCGGTGGGCACAATTTAGACCAAAGCAAAAGCAGAGAAAATGAACAAGATCCACATAACATGTATTGAGCAGCTCTATGCAGTCGTGCCTGCAGCTATGTCTACTACCAGAACTCCTCAATAATGAGAACCAATAAATTCTATTTTCTTTTATATAAGCCAATTTTGATCAGATTTTCTGTTCTTTGTAACAGAAAGTGTCCTGGTTGATATGACTGACAATTTTTTAGAGCTATTTTACAGGTCGCCAAGGGCAAGAATAGGATTTATAAGAAGGAATTAGAGTCCTGCAACAGAAGCGCAAACAGGAAATGATGACATCAGTGCGTTTGCAGGGTCTCAGGCCATAAAATGACTTAATTCCAACAGATGGTCTTTTGCTAGCTTGGAACTACCTTTAGAAAGTAGGATATGAACTTTTTAATTTACTGTCCAGAATCCTAAAGGCACATTCAGTATCTGAGAAACAAAAGCAAAAACTTACCACAATTGAATCAAAACAGCTTCTAGAATGTAACATAGAAGTCACTTAGAGACTCTGGAGTTTGATTAGAAATGCATTTATTCTCAACACTGATTACATTCAGTTTCCTTTCTTTAGGGAAGAGAAAACGAACGGCCAGAGAATCAAAGCAATTTTTGCACCCTGGAGTACAAAAACACTAGCTTTTACAATAAGGATCTTGACTCATATTTAACATACATGTGTTATTTCCTGCTTTTAGAAAGCAGCAACTCCACATTTATTATATCCCTGTCCTCCCTGATTATTCACTTCAAAGGAAGGACAGTCAGGGTGAGTCCATGGCCCCAAAGGCAGAGAAGAGTGTTGTCAAGCGTGGGGAGGGAAATAGGGAGGATCTCCAAACAACAAAGGTGACCTGCTGTACAGTAAGGTAAGATGCCAAGAATAGATGCCCATTAATCCCTGTCGCACGGGTCACAGGCACCTCTGTCAACCAAAATGTGTAGCTGTGTGCCTAACGGTGTGCGTTCAGCCAGGATATTAAGGCACAGAGAGCAATACATCTCCCTGCCGTCCCGCCTGCCCCTCTGAATGCATTAGGTCGGCATTCTACTTTGACTGCTGAAAGAAAAATGACAGGTGTGTAGAACAACATGGAAGGGAATGAAAGTCATTGAGCACAGAGGAGAAAGATTATTTTATACTATATGTTAAAGAAGAGAGGAAATTCAGCAGGTTTATATTCTTGGAGCTTTAATGAATTTACCAGAAAATAAAATTATTATATTAATGTTGCCCATATGATAGAAGTTTTCTCTTTGTAAAATGCTCTTAGATACTTCATCCTCTGTAAAATGAGATCACTTTCTTTTTTAAAAGCAATAATCACATTGCATATTGATTTATTTGTTAATCCAATTTTGTCCCTCCACTTTCTATATATGTATATGTATAAACATATATATATATATAGGACACGTATATGCTATATATATTTCATATATATATTTTCTCACTTATAGCATATCTGAAATAAGTGTAGATGAAATTTAAAAACACATGCATAAACATTTATTGTTATAAGTAATTTCACCCTCTTTGTTTCTGCCCTCTGTTGTTTCTCTCTGTTAAAGCCTTGATTTGAAAGTTGCCAAAAATCTTGCAGTTTAAATTGTATGGGATATGAAAAAAAAAAGAAAATGAAGAAAGAAAGAAAGAAAGAAAGAGAGGAAGGAAGAAAGAGAGGAAGGAAGGAAGGATGGGATTAAAATGATTGGAGGAGATAGGGCAAAGTCTGTATATTTTAATAAAAACTTGAATTTGCTGGAATGTTCTGGAAATTGGAACTCTGGAGAATTAGATTTCCTGTGCATGAACTTCCCTTGTTTCAGCTGTCATCAGAATGATTGCAAATGTCTAAGTCCCTAGTCTTCCTTCATCAACTTACCATGATTACATCTTTGCTTAATGAATCTGAGTTCTTTGAGATTTTGCGCTCATCAGTGTTCAATATGTGAAATTTGATGCTGTTATAAATGTTTTAGGAGGTAGAGTTTGTTTACTTCTGAGTTTAGAATGCAAATACCTTGAACTTTTATGGTTTTGGTAGAATTTCAATACACTTAATGCAATATATTAAATATAAGATATCAGAAAATATCAAATAAGTGCAATAGTCATATAATATATGCAATTATTTACTGCTTAACATGCATCAGGCATTGTGGTAAGCATCTCATGGGCATTATCTAATTTATTTCTGAAATTCACATGGGGAGATTGATGCTATGAATTCCTTTTACAGACAATGAACTGCTAGGTTAGAGTAAAGCTTTGCAAACATTAATGTGCCTACAGATAACCTGGAGATCCTGTTAAAATGCCAACCATGATTTGATATCTGGTGTCAGGCCTTAGATTCTGCATTTCCAATGGGCTCCTAGGCAATGCCAATGATAAACACTATGAATAGCGTTTATCCATAGTGAGGACTTTGAAAAATCCCAGTCTCCTAGCCGGAGAAGCTAAACTAGCACTTGTGACTGCAGAACACTATCCTTGGCCATCATCAGCTCAGCAAACGCACACGAGGTTCTTGGGCTTCCTTCCCTGCCTGTGCGGACACTGACTTTGCACCCTACCATTCTTTTGTATCCAGCCTGGAAAATGAACTTTAACATTTAGTCTCACTGCAAAGATTTAGAAAATTCACTGGGAATCAACAGATCAGGGTTGGCCTGTGACAGGAAGGAAGCTTATTCTTTCATGGTGCTACAGCTTTTTGTTTGTTTTTTTATTTGTTTTCGTTTTGTTTTGTTTTGGCCAAAAGGCTTATATGTCAGTTTTTCTTGAAAAAAAGTCAATTTAATTGTTTCTAAAATTATCGTTTAAAATGATTTCCATGAGTGACATGCATTCTTGTGGTGATACATAATAACAAAATGATAAAATAATATTCATAATGTCACTACTCAAAGACAAAGACTTAGATTTTCTTTTCAATCATTTGTTGTGCATGAGTTTGATTTTTTGCATAAATTTTGTTATGTACTACTTACACTTTTGTATTCTGATAAAATACAGTATTTGTCTTTTTTAAAAAATATGAGGACATATTACTCCATAAAGCAGATATATCATGGGTTAATTAAACATTCTTTATATGAGGTTTTCCCTCCAAGTTTTATAATTAATTTACTAATTTTACACTTCATAATAAAACTGGGAATAACATATTTGTTCTAGCCTTTACTATGTACATCAATTTCATGTCTGATTATTGATTAGAAAATTCTGATGTCTCTCTCTCTCTTTCTTTGTGTTTTGTTTTGTTTGTACTTCAAAAGACTAGGTTTGGCTCCTTGCAGATATGCATTTAGCAAATCTTACGTTTTTTCCTTGATCTGACTGCACACATAATCTACATTTCTTGCTGTCTGATTCACATTTGGTAGTTTTTATACCCAAACACATCTTATTTCAGAGATTGTGCTGTAATACAAAAACTTCTGCTTGAAGAGAACTCTAGGTAACAAAAGTAAAATAATTGAAATAATTATCCTTTTCAAACCCTTAGTTTTTTAAAAAAAATAACCTCAAAGTGAATTCTCTACTTGAGTTGTACTTCACCATCTTTCCCTGCTGCCCACGGCTTGATTAAAACACAAGAATGTAATTATCTGTTAATTTGGAGTCTCAACTGATTAAAATAGAAAGAACTTGCATAGGTTAGAGGTTATCATGGTGCATAATTAATTGTCCAACATCATCTTAATCAACATCTCTTCAGTTTGAGCATCCTGCATTTCTTGGACAGGAAGGGGGAGGAGAGATGTGTGATTTAATCAACTATGCCTGAGTTGTCAGAAATGGATTTGGGGAGGTGGCATCCCCTGGTTATTAGAGAAGGAACTGAAGTGTTGCAGCCTTCAGGGATGGGTGCATTACCAAGTTTGTAAGATACAAAGTGCATTATTGAACAAAAGGTTTCTAGCATGTGGCTCAGTGCAACTTCATTAATAAATTGAAGTATTAAACCTGAGAAGGAAAGGTATGCACATATGAAAGTAATTTAACATGATATAAATCACTAGGCACAAAAAGCCATTGATTTTTATAAATCAGATTTGTTGTGCTGTAACCAATGTCTGTTAAAATATGGGATCTATCCTTTTTAAAAAAATCACAATAATGTGACCTGTCACATTTTTGTAAAGATGCAATAAGCCAAATCAAATAACAAAGGAGTATTTATGTTTCAGGCAAGGTCTGGCCTTATAAACTGAAATAATACTATTGAATCCTATTCTTTGCTGTAGAATACAACATGGACTATCCATGGGTTTTCAGCACCTGGTCAGGAAATCAATATGCTTTTTTCTCTTATTGAATCTGCATAACAAGGCAGCATGGTAGAGATTATTGTTCCCATGTTATAGAGTGGAAATTGACATTCAGAGCAACTAACTTTCTTACTGATTTGTAGGTAGAAAGTGGCTCAACTTGAAAACTTTGCCCTTCAGTTTCCTGGATAGAGTGTACAGTTTGCTGTAAAAGACAAATTTATATCTTGCTTCATCATTCTTGTGCATTGTTTGTGATTCTTTCATTAGCTTCTTATCTCGTTTTCTTTGCTCCCGATATCTACCATACACCTTTATCGTAGAGTCTTGAACAGCAGTGTCATTTGAGATTTTGGGTTATTTTTTCTCAGGCAGAATTATTGCTATTTTTCCCTTTTCCTGTATGTTTTTCAAGGGAGTATGGGCTGTTTGTGGATAAATTTCATGCATTTTGTTTATGATCTTCACAACTTAGATCAATGTCTAGCTTATAAAATGTATGAAGTAAGTGTTTAGGGAATAAATTAGTAAAAGCAATGCATGTATGAATGGGTAGGTGGACAAACAATAGGTAGAGGAACAGACAGCTGAACAGTTGGATGAACAGATGGATAGATGAGAGAAAAATAGGCAAGTTTCCAAAGGGAAATTGATAAGTAGAATATGTCAGATTTACCTTGTGATTCAGTATTGGGTAAAAGAGAATGGCACATTTCTGTAAAGAGTTTAAGACTTTCCAGAGGCCTCTCCATTCTGCTGATAATTAGCCAATTGCCACTATTATAATGAAGATGGCCTTAAGGGGGATCAGTTTATTGCAACGTGGTAGTTATTAAGATAATAGTTTGTGATTTAACTCATTGGTAGGTGGTTTGTATGCTTAGATTTTATTTTTATTCTATTTTATTATGCATATTATTTAGGGTTCTCCATAGAAACATAATCAAGTACAATGTATACACACACACACATACACACACATATATATACACAGAGAGAGAGAGATTATAAGAAAGTGACTCACACCATTATGGAGGCTGAGGAGTCCCAAAACCTGCGGGCCCAGTTGGCAAGCTGGAGACCCCTGAGAGTAGACGGTTTTGTTGCAGCATGAGTCTAAAGACCTGGGAGAGTCAATGATGTATTTAATAGTTCCCATCCTGAGTCCAGAAGGCTTGAGACCCAGGAAGAGCCAACATTTACATTTGAGTTTGAAGGCAGGAAAAAAAGAAAAACAGAAAAACCTAATATCCCAGTTCAAAGGCCTTCAGGAAGGAAGAATTTATTCTTTCTTGGGGGAGGATAAGCCTTTTTGTTCTATTCAGGCCTTTATCTGATTGGACGAGGCCCACTCACATTAGGGAGGACAATCTGCTCTACTCAGACTTGTGATATAAATGTTAATCTTATCCAAAAGCTCCGTCACAGTTACACCAACAATAACATGTGCCCAAATATCTCAGCCCCCTGTGTCTCAGTCAAGCTGACACATAGAATTAGCCATCACTGTATGTGTTTGCATTTGCTTTGTTTCTCTTTTACAATTTGAGAAAAATGCTATCTGAGCAAAAAGTCAAGAGGAAAAGCTGGTGGGTTTGGGGGGATTGAAATTGAGTAAAACAGGATGGTAGCAGTAGCTTAAGTGGTTAATCAGAGCAGGGAAGGACTAGAGAGGGAACACAGTGGTGTGCTGCATAGGAGAGTGGTCAAAATCAAGAAAGCTAGATGCTGTGTTAAGTGCAAAGCCCAAGCAAGGTCAGTAATAGGCAGAGAAAGTTAAGGGTATAAAAATAAACAGATGATGAAATGGATTTGTAAAAAAAGAAAAGGCCAGTGGAAGAGTCCAGAGACAATTAGGAGAAATTTCACTGACCTTCGGGATGATTATAAACTAGCAGAGACCTCTGGACGGAGATTTCCCAGAGAGCGGGTATCCCCATCTCTCTTGTTGACCAGCACATTCCCATTTCTGAGTTACGTGGCCACTCAGAGTAACACTAATTAATGAATTAGTAAGTGAGTGAATTTATTTTTATTAAGTATCATACACTTTTCTCAAACATGAAGGCCTTTAACACCCTGCCCGCCACTCTCAGTATTCAGCCCTGCACTGCAGCCCTTCTCATGGCCTTTCCTTAACTTTTAATTAACCAGGGAACTTTCTGATTCTCCAGAGTAGATCTCCCCTCATCCCACCGTTATGTATTCACATACTGCACTACCCCTTTAGAGCACTCCCTACAGTGACTGATATTTATTTATTTTGATGTCTATAAACCCCACTGAAGCGAGGAATCATTGATTCATCAAGTGCTTGTTGAATATCTTGACTGTGGCACTGAAGATGCAGCAGTGAGGAAGGCAGAGAAGGTGTCTGAGCTCCTCGCGCCTATACCTATTTTATCAGGGTGGGATTGAGCATGTTGTAAAAAGTTAAACATAAACATGAGAAATTCAGAACATGAGCAATTATAGAAAAGGAGTAAAACGGGGAATGGTGACATTACATGGACCACTGGTACTGATGGCCAGATGAGCCCTCTGATAAGTAGTTGAGAAGTAAATGGCAGAGAACCCAGGGAAAGGAAATTCTTTATGGAGAGATCACGTTCTCCCAGTTCAAAAGCCCTAATACCAAGTCAAGCTAGCAGCTCTGGGTAAGACATTTGGGTTATGTTTGGAATATGATATGAAACATGCTCTTTAAAGTTCGCCCTATCAACAGAGTGGAGAATGGGCTATTGAGTCCCACAGGGAGAATTGACAGTTTTTAGTATCTTTCTCACTGGCATAATTCTAATATTAGTAGAAGATCTGGCCCAAAGCAAATACTCAGTATGTATTTTTAAAATGAAATGAATAAATAAATTATTCTCTAAAAATTCATTCTCTTTCATTGCAAGTCATTTATGCTCATAAAACTGAAATATTTCACTTTTTTATTCACTATTTTTAGAGAGAAAGACATCAGAATATAGTCAGAATTGTAGGTTGCTTTGGAGAAATCGTCTCCCTCCTTTTGAATTCGTAATTCCCAGTCTTCCTTAAAACGTAGCAGCATCATTTTTTTCTCTACTATAAAAATTTTTCTCACTCATTTTTTAAAGTATTTTCTAAAATAACACTGCAAAATTAACTGTCACTGTAAACGCAATTTGGCTAAAGCTAACAGGACTTGCAGTATTGTTTTTCTCCTATTTTTTTATATAATAAAATGCTCTGAATACAGAAAAACTTTATGTCCCCGGTATTTATTATTGTTTTACCTGCTTAAAAACACAAACTGAAAGTTCTTTGATAAATGGTCATAAAATTCATTGAGTTTTACTTTATTGTCAACAACTTTCTTTGTTTTCTCACGCAAAAAGTAAGTTTATAATTTTCTGCAGCAATACAGCCCAGCGGAACTCAGACAAGGCCTAGATCTATATGTTTCTTATCAAGCTGGCTCTCTCCGATTCCCTGCCTCATGATGGCTACCTAATCGCCATAACATAACAGGACCCTCCCAGGTGTTGCTTGCTTTCATCACTGGACATCAGTGAAGACCTGGAATGAGAGCATATCCTGTTAGGCTGGGAAATCAGATGTGAGTCTAGAATCTGGTCCTTACAAAGACTTCTCCAAAGATGTAACATGCTTCCAACAGGGCTTATACGGAATGGAGAGGAGCTCACAATTCCAAAATGTGGGCAATGGTACAAAGTCACGTAGTCCAAAAATGAGGTAGGCTTTTTTATTTTTTTTTAATGAATAGCTTTGTTGAAATATCATTGTGATAACATACAATTTGCCTTTTAAAAAATGTACAATTCAGTGTTTTTTAATATATCTTTATAGTTATGCCAATATCGACATTAGTTAATTTTAGATTTTTTTTTTTTTTTTTTTTTAAGACAGGGCCTTGATCTGTTACCCGGGCTAGAATGCAGTGGTGTCATCATAGCTCACTTCAACCTCAAACTCCTGGGCTCAAGTAATCCTCTTGCCTCAGCCACCTGAGTAGCTGGAACTACAGGCATGCGCCACCACGCCTAGCTAATTTTTCTATTTGTTGTAGAGTTGGGGGGTCTCACTCTTGCTGAGCTGATCTTGAACTCCTGGTCTCAAGCAATCCTCCAGCCTCGGCCTTCCAGAGTGCTAGGATTACAGCCATGAGCCACCACATCTGGCTGGTTTTAGAATATTTTATCATTCCACAGAGATATGCATTAGCACTCACTCATCATCACCATCTCCTGCTTATATCCTTTGGAAACCACTATCCTACTTTCTCTCTATGGATTTGCTTAATCTGGAATTTTTATATAAATGGAACTATACAATGTGTGGCTTTTTGTGGCAAGCTTCTTTCTCTAAGCAAGAACCATGGTTCTTTCAAGGTTCATTCATTCTGTAGTATATATGAGTACTTCATTCATTTTATTGCTGAATAATATTCTATTTTATGGATAGACCACATTTTCTTTATCCATTCATTGGCTTATACATATTTGGGTTGTTTCAACCTTTTGATTACTATGAATAATGCCGCTATGAATATTTATGTATAGGTCTTTGTGAGAACACATGTTTTCAAATTTCTTGGATAAATTCCTAGGAGTGGAATTGTTGAATCATACAGTAACTCTAGGTTTAATAATTTGAAAAGCTGACAAACTGTTTGCAAGGAAAATACAACATTTTACATTTCTCCCAGGAAATTAGGAGGGTTCTAATTTGTCCATAACCTCACTAATACATGACATTGTCTCTCCTTTTGATTTTAGTTATCTCAGTAGGTTTGAAGTGGTATTTCATTGTGATTTTGATTCTGATTTCCCTAATGATGTTGAGTATCTTTTAATAACAATTTGTATTTATTTGTTTATTATTTGTTAACAATTTATTTATTATTTTTTAACAATTTGTATATCTTCTTTGAAAAAAATTTCCATTCAAATCTCTCAACCACTTAAAATTGAATTTTATACCTTTTTTTCAGTCGAAATATTCTTTTTATATTCTGGATTCAAGTCCCTTATCAGATATATGATTCAAAAATATTTTCTCTCATCCTATAAGTTGATTTTTCACTTTTTTGATGGTTTCCTTGGAAGCACAAACATGTTTTTCTAATTTTGATGAAAGTCCAATTCATCTATTTTTTTGTTTTTTCTGTGTCATATTTCAGAAACAATTGCCCAAATTAAGATTATAAAACATTTATGTTTCTCTAAGAGTTTTATAGTTTTTGCTCTTATATTTAGGTGAATGATTTATTTTTGGTTGTAATAAATAGTGTAAAGTAGGAGTCCAGAATCATTCTCTCACCTAGGTATAGCCTGTTGTCCCAGTACAATTTGTTGAAAAGATTATTTTTATTTCATTGACTTATCCTAGTTCTCTTCTTGAAAATTAACTGACAATCAATGTAAAAGTATATTTTTAAACTCCTAATTCCAATCTATCTCTATGCCTCTTTTTACAACAATACTACACTGTCTCAATTATGGTACTATTCTAAGTTTTAATATTAGGAAGTATAAGTACTTCAAATTTTTTTTTTAAGATTAATTTGGCTATGCTAGAAATCTTGAATTTCTATATGGATTTGTTGATCTTATATCCCAAAATCTTGCTGAAGCCACTTATTATTTTTGAATGTAGATTTCTTACTGCTTTTTATGTAAGATAATATTGTCTGTGAATAGAGAACATTTTTTCCAAACATTTACCTTGAATCTGTGAAAATCTTTGTGAGAAGCCACTTACTATTTTTGACTGTAGATTTCTTACTACTTTTTATGTAAGATAATGTTGTCTGTGAATAGAGAATATTTTTTCCAAACATCTACCTTGAACCTGTGAGAATCTTTGTGAGTTAAATGAGTTTCTTGCACATAGAATATATATAATATAATCCATTCCGACAATCTATATCTTTTAAGGGGAACATTAAGACAGTTTTCATTCAATATTAATATTTATATGTGAGATAGTGTTCTGGTCATCATGTTGATTTTTACACGGTTGTTTTTTCTTCTTCTTTGTATTACTGTTTTATAAAAGGGAGGAGTTTTAACTTTTGGATAAATTTTACACTGGTGGATATCAATTGTTCTGTTCCACATATGGAGTACTTTAAAGCATTTCTTGAAGGGCAATTGTAGTGGTGAAAAATTCCCTTCATGTTCACTTGTCTAGGAAAGATTTTATTTCTCCTTCATTTATGAAACTTAATTTTTGAGGATATAAAATTCTTGGCTGGTAATTATTCTGTTTAAGGAGTCTAAAATCGGGATCCCAATCCCTTTTGGCTTGTAAGGTTTCTGCTGAGAGGTCTGCTGCTAGTCTGATGGGTTTTCCTTTGTAAGTTACTTGACGCGATTGTCTCATGCCTTGTAGGATTTTTCTCCTTCACTTTAACCTTGGCCAGACTGATGACTGTATGCTCTGGTGATGTCCTATTTGCCTTGAATCTTCCAGATTTTCCCTGAATTTCTTATATCTGAATGTCTAAATCTCTACCAATATCAGGGAAGTTTTCCTCCAGTATTCCCTCAAATAGGTTTTTGTGCTGTTTATTCTTTCTTTTTCTCCCATAGGGGTACTTATAATTTTTACATTTGTTCATTTTACATAATCCCATATTTCTCAGACAGATTGTTACTTCTTCTTGATTCATTTTTCTTCATTTTTGACTGACTGTGTTAATTTGAAATTCTTGTCTTCAATCTCTGAAATTCTTTCTTTTGCTTGGTCTAGTCTTTTATTAAAACTTTCCACTGTATTTTGACATTCTTTATATGACTCTTTCATTTTCAGAAGTTCTTCACAGTTTTTTCTTACATTATCTCTTTAGTGAATTTTTCATTCATGTCCTAAATTTTTATTTATTTATTTTTTGTTTCTTTGTGTTGTTTTTCAACTTTCTCATCAATGTCATTGATCTTATTTGCAATCCATACTCTGAATTCCATATCTGACATCTCAACAATTTTTTTTTTGGTTGGAGTCCCTTGCTGGAGAGCTAGTGTCATCCTTGGGGGGTGGGGTATCAAAACAGTCTGTTTTTCCATGTTGCCAGAGTTCTTATGATGGTTCCTCATCATCTAGCACCTCTTCTCTCAGCTCAAAACAGATGGCTTTGTGGTCCATCTGTTCTCCTCTGTTGAGAATCTGTTGCTCAGTGAAGAGAGGGATAGATCCCTAGATGGGGTGCTTGAGTCCTACTCCAAAACATTGACTAGGTAGGAGAGGTAGGATGCACTGTGAGCCTCTGACACTGCTGCTCCCCTGCATCTCCCTGTCCCCAGTTGTTTCAGGCAGGGGGGACACAGCAGACTTGTGACAGGTAGTTGTTATGCAGTGTACGTGGGACAAGTTGTCAGTGCCCAGTGGCTGCATGGTGGTCCA
The DNA here is from genome assembly GCA_963575035.1 of Avahi laniger. NCBI lineage: Eukaryota > Metazoa > Chordata > Mammalia > Primates > Indriidae > Avahi > Avahi laniger. Next base: position 4,760 of record CAUYSK010039999.1, on the reverse strand, counting down.
TCGGTGTGTGCTTTTGTATATCAGGTTGATTCATTTGTTGGCCAAATGTCACCTAGAGGATACCTGCAGCTTTACAGGTGATGGCAGCAACATTCCAAAGGTCAGAGAATAAGCTCTAGAATAAGATGCAAAACCAAATTTCCTGCAAAACCAATTTTCTGGTAGAGAAGGGGGAGAGTGAGGTGAATAGGGCATCCTGAGCAATAGTTTATAGTTTTTAGATTAAATGAAAAAATGATTGAAAAAAATCAAAATAGTCTTATAGTAGGAATCGTGTTTTATTATTTAATTGTCTAGTTTTAATGATCAAATTTAGTTTAAATTATAATATAGCATTATTTCATGAAAATGCATGAAAAATACAGATTAAAATACAGAAAGTAAGGAATATGAAGTAGTGTAAAGGTCTTCAACTAATTCTCTTAAATATTTTATAAGATTTATTTATTTTTTTGCTGTATTTTTGTTGTCCTTAGGAACAATTCATATATAGTCATATATATAATCTATCTCAATTTTTAAATTTGCATTTAATTCTTTAATGTTTCTTCTTGAGCCTCTAAATCTCTTGTTGATAGGTTTTCTAATACAGATTCAGCAAAGGATTTCAGTGGGGCTTCAAATTGCCTTGATTCAGAATTGCAAGAATGTTTTTTTCCTGAGAATACTTGATTTGTAGATAAAAATGATGATGTCAGTAACAACAGCTTCCTTTTATTGACATACTGTTGTGCATCAAAAATTCTACTAATGAGAATTCATGTTTCTATTTATTCTTCAAAAGAGGTCTTTGAAATAAGCATCATTCCTGTTTTGCAGAGCAAGATATACTGGTTTACGTGAATCACTGGCTTACATAAGCGAATGGTGATAGAGTGAAAATTGAATGAAGAATAATCTGAGAGCAAAGCTTACTACTAGTACTACTATTACTACTGCCACTAATAATAATAATAATGATAATAAAATCAGAGAAAGTAGAGAAGACAAGGCAAAGATAGAGAAAGTAGGAGGAGGTAAGAAATCAGAAAAGAAAGGAGATGGAAATATCACTAAAAAGGCTTTTCCAATTATTTCTGTATTCAATCATTTGCATTCTGTGAAATAGGCAAGACTCTGTGGGTGTTAGGCACTATTAGGCAGTAGCACTGTCATGTGGATGGGGTGTACAAAGATAAAACAACACCCTGAAGGCAGCTGTCAAGTCTAGTCAGAGCTGCAGAAAGTTGCTGAATGCCAAAGGCACTGGAAGTAGGCAGGTTTAGAAGTGGTGAATGTGTGCAGAGTTAAAACCATACTACTCAGTGATCTATAAGGCTGGTGTGCCATGCCTGTTATTAACCGCCCCAAGAGCCACATCAAGTGGTTGAATCAACACTGATTGCTGGTGTCAGTGTGGATGGTAGTTCTCAAGAGAACTCTTTAGTGTATACTCATTAAATGACTCTGTTTGCTTAAAAAAATAAAAAAAGTAACAAACTGCAAGTAGTGCTTATCAAATGCAGCATTTATATATCAGACTCTGACCTTTCCAGAGAGTCTCTATGTTGTGGCAATTCCTAGCAAACAATAATCTCTAAAAAAATATTCAATCTTCTTCCCTCCTCTCATAGTATCTTACATATAAAAGGGACAAATGAATACTCATGGGGGGAACTGGTTGTCATGTTTCTGAGAGATGGCCATGACATTAAGCATAGAGAGTTTTGAAGTTCTCAAGAAACGGCTTCTGAGAAAAATTGTCACTGCTTTGGCAATCTGAGTATCAGGTTGCACAGACTGTCTGCTGAAAAGGAAATAAGAAAAAATATAAAGGACCATGAGTCAAGAACTGCCATCATCAGTCATTTAATCACTTCTGCACCGCTAGCTTTTCAATGAGGCTTGCAGTAAACTTGTGAAAGATACGGGCTTGTTTCAGAATAGAAAGATGCCTCTCCTAAAGTAGTCGTCAAAGGACAGCGGGCTGGAAGGACTGACGTGCTTATTAGGAGGCCTGGCTCCAGCCTCAGCACTAACCAGCTTCCTGAACTTGGACCTGTGAATTTATATAAATTCTTATTCTTCCATGTAGAAAAAGCAGAGAACAAACTAATATTATAGAACTTACAAACAATGATATTGTTTAGAGCTTATTGCTCTGAAATTGTAAGAAAAATATATAAAAGATAATAATAAAACAAAAGTCTGTGGAACTCCCTCGATTGATGCAAGAGCTATGCCATAGTGTTTATATACATTTACCATTTGATCCTCAAAATACAATGCAATAGGTATTCATATATACATATATATTCCTAGGAACAGAGGCTCAGGTTACTTAAGAACAGGTTTGCCTGGTTAGTAAATTGGACCTAGCAGGATTCTAAATCAGGCCTCAAAGACCCCAAAAGCCCACAGCATTAGTCCATATGTTGCATATTTGAAAGGAACAGTACCAAGTGCTGGGAGGAAGGTAGAAATGATGTGGCAGAGATGTTCCTGCCTTCAGAATGGTGAAAATCATGGAGAAGTAGAAGCCATGGAGATAGCACTGCATTTAGAGTCAGAAGATCTTATTTTGAGCTTGGTTGTCATTTACTACTTGTCATTTAGCGTAATTCACAGAGTCTCTTTGACATCACATCCTGATATGAAAAAAGTGTGGGGAGAGTAGAGGAATTTTTATATTGTTGTGAGAATCCCACATTCAAACAAATGAAAGTGTTTTATAAAAGTGAAAAATGTAACATGTAAATAGCAGTTATTTTTAGTAAAAGAAATAAACATTGTCATAAAAATAAATCAATATTTTGATTATGCTTCTGTTGTATTAATGATCATGTTATATTTGTATTATCTATTTTTACATCTAATTTTCATTCTACCCATGAGAACAGTGAGGGTCAAAAATTTAACTTTTTAAATTAAGGTTAACACAAGGCCCAACAAATAATTTATACTAGTAAGTATTTGTTGAATGCATGACATTCATCTATAACGAGAGGCCAAGACATCACTTTTAAGGGATCCTCAAAAGTCTTCATGGCAACAGATCAACCTTAATTATAGGTAGAAGATCAGCAAGCAGAGAAGGGCTGATAAAAGTCAGGTCACCTTGGCTTCTAAGGAAATTGCATCCTACCTGCTCAGGAGTTAGTTGGTATTTTTGTCTTGGCTTTGAGATCACTGGAACCATTCCACGTGTCTGAGTATGTTGATCTGGATTACACTAGATTTGTGAGCTACAGCAGGAGATTTTTAATAGCAGGGAAATCATGAAAGGGCAGGTCCCAGCTGGGTGCAAAATGGGGACAGGTGTAACTGGGACTCTGCCCAAGTTGATACCAGACCTGAATCAAAATTAATGAAGTCAGGACAAATTCACAGGGAGAAGGCCACATGCTCATTCTTGGGTATGTTGCAAAGTCAAAAGGTCTCTTGAATCAAACCTTCTCTCCCAATGGTGACATACAAAAGCAAAACAAACAAACAAACAAATACTAGAGTGGCCTTTAGTTAATTCAGACAGTTTTTCATTCACCTACTTATCCATCCAACCATCTATCTATTCCTTTATGAACTGATTCATTTATTTAGCAAGTGTATATTTTGATCTTGCAGGATTAATCTCTGGGAATAAAAAGAAGGGAAACAAGCACAAACACAAAAATGAAAGAAGCATGTAGCTCTTTTCCAGTCTCAGGAAGGGGCTACTTTCTCTGTGTTCAACTAAGTGCTTTATATTCATTGTCAAATTTAATTCTCGTAACAAACCTGAGTGGATTAAGCTTCTGAATTCAGATTGAGATTTCCTAAACCAGGAAAAATTGAAATCTAATGAGGTTCTTACAAAAGACACTAATTTTTTTTTATTATTATTATTCCAGGGTAATGTGAGGGTACAAATATTCTAGTTACACTTTATGTCTTTGCCTCACTCAAATGCAGGTTAAAGGCATGCCCTTCCCTCCCTTTAGTGCTTCCCATGTCCTTTAGTTGTAGATTTGTCCCCCCATTTCCCTAATCCCTAGAGAGTATTTCTGCCATGTGATCACCCTAGTGTTGAACAGTTAGTACCAATTTGATGGCGAGTACAAATGGATCCCGTTCTTCTGCTCTTGTGGTGCCTCACTTTGGATAATAGGTTTAAATTTAATCCAGGAAAGTATAAAAGGTGCTAGATCACTGTCGTTTCTTATGATTGAATAATATTCCATTGTAAACATATACCAAATTTTAATAATCCACTCATGGATTGACGGGCACTTGGGTTGTTTCCACATTCTTGCAATAGTGAATTGTGCTGCCATAAACATTTGGGTGCAGATGTCTTTATCGTAGAATATTTTGTGCTCTTTGGGTAGATGCCTAATAGTGCTATTGCTGGATCGAATGGGATTTCTATTTTTAGCTCTCCGGGGTGTCTCCAAATTCTTTTCCATGGCGGTTGCACTAATTTGCAGTTCCACCAGCAGTGTAAAAGTGTTCCTGTCTCTCCACATCCTCGCCAACATTTGTTGTTTTGTGATTTTTTGATAGAGGCCAATCTCACCGGGGTTAGGTGATATGTCATTGTGGTTTTGATTTGCATTTCTCTAATGATTAGAGATGTTGAGCATTTTTTATATGTTCTCTGGCCATTATTCTGTCTTCTTTTGAAAAGTTTCTGTTCATTTCCTTTGCCCATTTGTTGATGGGGTGGTTTGATTTTTTCTTGTTGATTTTTTTGAGTTCTAGATAGATTCTGGTTATCAGCCCTTTATCAGATGTGTAGAGAG
>CAUYSK010039996.1:0-24753 GCA_963575035.1 Avahi laniger | reverse complement strand
CCGTCTCCGTAACGCAGAAGCGCAGGCGCAGCAGCAGGTGCTGACGGAGAAGCTGCCGCAGGTTCTCCAGAAGATCTAGCTGAGATCTTGGTGAAGGTGGCCACGCTAACAGACTTTCAGTGTAGACGAAACAGCTTCTATTGGTGGAAGGTGCCATCTAGGACTTCCATAGCTAGAGAGGAGAAGTCAGCGCCTGGCTTCAGAGCTTCAAAGGACGGGCTGACTCTCTCGCTAGGGGCCAGTGCAGCTGGTGACTTAAGTTGAAGCCAGTGCTCATCTGGCCTTCCAAAAATCACAGTGCTCTTAAGAACGATGCTAAATCTACTCTGCCTGTGCTCTGTAAATGGAGAACAAAGCCTGGATGATGGCACCTTTGTTTACAGCATGGTTTACTGAATATTTCAAGCTCACCATTGAGACCCGTTGCTCAGAAAAAAAGGTTCCTTTCAAAATATTACTGCTCATTGACAATGCACCTGGTCACCCAAGAGCTCTGATGGAGATTAATGTTGTTTTCATACCTGCTAACATAGCATCCATCCTGCAGCCCACGGATCAAGGAGTCATTTCAACTTTCAAGTCTTATTATTTCAGAAATACTTTTCATAAGGCTACAGCTGCCATAGATAGTGATTTTTCTGATGGATCTTGGCAAAGTAAATGGAAAACCTTTTGGCAAGGATTCACCCTTCTAGACGCTATTAAGAACATTCGTGACTCATGTGAGATCAAAATCTCGACATTAACAGGAGTTTGGAAGAAGCTGATCCCAATCCTCATGAATGACTTTGAGAGGTTCAAGACTTCTGTGGAGAAAAATCACAGCAGATGTGGCGGAAACGGCGAGAGAGCTGGAGTTGGAAGCGGAGCCCCGAGATGTGGCTGAGTTGCTGCCGTCTCGTGACCAACCTGAACAACGGGGCGTCGCTTCTTCGGGAGGAGCGAAGGAAGCGGTTTCTAAGGACAGAATCGACTCCTGGGATGCCGTGAACATCTTTGAAATGATAACAAAGGCCTTAGAATGTTCCATAAGCTTAGCTGATGAAGCAGCGACAGCGTTTGGAAGGACTGACTCCAGTTTTGAAAGAAGTTCTCCTGTGGGTAAAATGCGATCCAGCAGCACAGAGAAACTTTTCATGAAAGAGTCAACTGAAGCAACAGCCCCCATCGCTGTCTAATTTTAAGAAACTGCCACAGGCATCCCCGCCTTCCGCAGCCACCGCCCGATTGGTCAGTGGCATCCACATCGAGGGGAGACCGTCCCCCTGAAAAACGATCGCGACTCCTTGAAGGACAGGTGATCATTAGCATTTTTAGCAATAAAGTACGTAAAATTCAGGTGTGTATATTTTTTAAACATAATGCTGTTGCTCACGTAATCGACTGCAGTATAACGTAAACAGCTTTTATACGAACTGAGAAACCAAACATTCCATGTGCCTTGCAGAGTGCCGTGGTGTGGACTGAACCTACGACGTCTCTGAGGTGCCTGTGTGTACGGACGCGTGAGGGCGAATCCACGATGGGGTGGGGTCCCACGGTTACGGAGGCTGAGGGGTCTCACCGTCTCCAAGCTGCAGAGCCAGGGGGCTGGTGGTCTGCTTGGTCCAAGTTGGAAGGTCTGAGAACCGGGAGAGCTGGTGGTGCTACCCTCAGTCCTGGGCCTGAGAAACGAGGCCACGGGTGCAAGTCCAGAGTCCTAAAGCCAGCGAAGCTGGAGTCCTCGTGTCCAAGGGCGAGAGAAGATGGTGTCCCCGCTCCAGGAGTCAGAGAGAGAGGGAGGGAGGGAGGGAAGGAGGGAGAGCGTGTCCCCACACACACCTCCTCACAGATACCCGGGCTCTGAGTCCAGACAGCCAGGTCACAGTTCTAACTAACAGGACATGACTGTCCTGTGCACAGCCCAGCGTGCTTCTCCCAGAAGAGGAGGGACATCCTTGAGGGGTGTTCCCCGTGCTCCCCGCATCCCCCAGCTCAGAGGCTGTGATGTGACGTCAGCAGCACTTAAAGACCAGCACAAAGGCCACGGTCGTGTGTCACACGGTAAGGGAGGAAGAGAGGAAGGAAAACAAGGATATTTGCTAACATATGTACACACACGTGTGTTCTTGACTCAGGGAGGACGAGCTGATGGCAGTCGCAGTCCTCCTCCCTGTGACCGTGCCGTGGCCATGCCGGGTGTCTTTACCCACCTCTGCTCTCCGGGCCATGTCCCTCTCTCCTCACAACCCCGCGGCTGGCGCTGGCTCTGCATCTGGCGCAGGGACCCGGACCCCAACTTGTGCAGGGTCTGGGCCATCCCCAGTGCTGCCTGCATGGGGTGCCGTGATTCCCGTGGGCCCTGGCACGGGGCGTGGCGACACCACAGTAGCGCTCCAGGCTGTCCAAGCCTTTGATGCCTCCTGTACCGTGAACGGAGGGGGGCCGGGCAAGTCCAGCTGCGCGAGGTGGCCTCCCCGCACCTGTCCCAGCCACGCAGACAGCGAGAGGCTCCCTGATGCCCTGGCTGCAGCGCAGAGCGCAGAATCTCTGCACAGCGGCCCCGGCAGTAAATTCAGCCTGAAGCACCTTCCTGTTCCTTCCCCGTCTCCCCGCAGCCTCGGTCTCCACCCCACACTGTCCCGTGTCTGTCTGTGGAATCAGGAAGCTCCAGTAGGGCTTTTGAGTGTCGGCCCCACCTGTGGGTCACCGTTTCACCTCCCTTAGGGCCTGCTGGGCCGTGGTCCGGTCACAGGTCTGGAAGCCAAGAGGGGCGGCCGGTGTGTCCTGAGGAGAGTCAGCCCCTCTCTGTCCCCAGGCAGCTCAGGGTCAGTCCCCTCGGATGGCGGGAAAGGGCGGCATCCCCGGTGTGGGTGCTGCTGCTGAGAAGACGACCCATCGGGATTCAGGGGCTCAGTGTCCCCAGCTTCCCTGGGCTCTTCCCGCAGGTCCCGCCCCAGCCTGCCCGTTCTTGCCCGATCCGTGCTCGTGCTTCAACAACGACACCTGCAAGGCCCAGAGTCGCCTAACCGGGGCTTGCGCTCAATGTTCAGTCATTTCATCCCTGCGGCCACGGGACGTAAGATTCCCACTCAAGGCATGACCCGCGCTCTGGGCTGTCCACGCGGTGCACGCGCTGGACTCCAAACCCCGCTCACCCTCGCGTCTCACCACCGTGCCCAGCCACGTTAGCGGCAACCCCAGCATCAGAACGTTCCACGTCCCCCGCAAACGTGCTGCAGCAGCAAATCCTGAGTCACTAAGGCCCTTCCTTAGAAGTGTCCAACACCGACATTCTGCGTATCTTTACAGACAGTGCTGCCACGGACCGTCAGCGCTGTCACTGCTACCTGAAGTGGTGTCCTTTGAATTTTTAAGTCTAATCGGCCTGGAGAGCCAACTCCAGAAACCCCAGAGCAATTTAGGAAACTCATCCTTAAAGTTCTGTCTGCTCTGGAACCACTCCCGGTAGCAAATCTGCATTGGTCAGCGTCCTCCAGAGAGGCAGAACCAGTAAGTTAAATATTTAATAGGTAGATACGCGACAGGGCAGTTGCTGTGAGCGTTGGCTCCATGGCTGTGGAGGCCGGGAGCCCCACGACCTGCTGTCTGCAAGTGGACACCCTGGGTAGCCCACAGCCTGGCTCGGTCCAGTGCACGGGCCTCGAAAGCAGCCAAGCTGGGGACAGGACGCTCAGTGTGAAGGCAAAGGCCTGAGTCCCTGGGGGCTGCTGGTGCATGTCCAGGGGTCCAAAGGCCAGAGAACCTGGAGTTTCGATGTCCAAGGGCCGGAGGTATGTGTTCCAGCTCTAGGAGAGAGAGAGCGCTCAGGAATTCACCTTCCTGTTTGCCTGGGCCCCCAGCTGAGTGGCTGGTGTCCACCCACATCAGGTGAGGACAGAGCTCCTCCACTCGGTGCCCTGATTCAAACACCCATCTCTCTTGGCATCACCCCGCAGACACACAGAAACGAAGCTTCACCACCTCCGGGCATCCCTTAATCCAGTCAAGTTGACCCCTAAAATGAACCATCACAAGGTCCTATACCTATTCTGTTAGACTTTTACCTAAGCAGTGGATGGCATTTGGGTGGATGCCACACATCTTTGCAATTGTGAATTGTGCTGCAGTAAACACTGGAGTGCAGGTGTCTTCCCGACTCACAATCGACTTTTGCATATTAACACGTATCCTGAAAGCTTACTAATGCTGCTTTTTAGTTCCAGCAGTTTTTTGTTGGTTCTTGGGGATTTTCTGTGTGTACAATCATGGCATCTGCAAACATGGACAGCTTTATTTGCTCCTTTGTGAGCTGTACACACTTTATTTCCTTTTCTTGTCTTATCGAAGTGGCCAGGACTTGCCGTCTTAGCGAGTCAGGAGTGTGATTCCTCTGTCTCAGCCTTGCTCAAGGTTGCTTTAGCTATTTGGGACTGTTTTTTCTGTTTCTGTGCAAAATGCCACTCAAGTCTTGGTAGCAACTGCATTCATTCTGTAGATCTCTTTGTGTTGTGTAGACATTTTCACAATATTAATTCCTCCATCTACGAACACAGGATACTTTTTCATTTATTTGTGTTTTCTTCAATGTCATTTCTCAAAGTCCTACAGCTTTCAGTGTTTGTGTCCTTCATCTCCTTGGCTGAATTCATTCGTCAGTATTTTATTACTTCTGATGATGCTATTGTAAGTGGATTGATTTCTTAATTCCTATTTTGGGCAGCTCATTTTTAGTGTATAAAATGCAACAGATTTTTGTTTATTGATTTTGCATCCTGCAGCTTTGCTGCATTTATTTATTAGTTCTAACAGTTTCTTGGTGGAACCGTTAGGGTTTTCTGTATATATGATCACGTTATCTGCAAACAGAGACAACTTTACCTCCTCCTTTCTTGTTTGGATACATTTTATTTCTCTTTCTTGCCTAATTGCTGTGGCTGGGGCTCCAGGACTGTGCTTAGTAGAAGCAGCAAAAGCGAGCATCCTTTTCTTCTTCCTGATCTTAGAGAAAAAGCTTTCAGCTTCTCACCACTGAGCGTGGTGTTAAATTGAGTGAGCCGTTAGCTACGGCCTTTATCGTGTTGAGGTGCTTACTTCTACACCAAATTTGTTGACAGGTTTTATCATGAAAAGATGTTGAGTTTTGTCAAATGATTTTTTTGTATCTGTTGCAATGGTCGTTCTGATTTTTATTCTCCATTCTATCAGTGTGGTGTAGCCCGTTTCCTGCTTTGTGTATGTTGAGGCATAAATCCCTCTTGGCCTCGGTGTGTGACGTGCCGTTGGGTTTGGCTTGCTGGTGGTCTGCTGAGAGCTTTCACGTCCATGTTCCCCTTTGATATTGGCCTGTAGTTTTCTTCCCTTGTAGCGCCCTTGTCTGGCTTTGGGATCAGGGTGACGCTGGTCTTACAAAATGAGCTTCGGAGTATTCCTCCCTCAGAGAATGAGTCTGAACACATTCGAAAAATTCAATTTTTTGGGAAGGTTTGAGCAGGATTTGTATTGGTTCTTCCTTAAACATTTGGTAGAATTCCCCAGGGGAGCCCTGAGGTCCTGGGCTTTCCTGTAGAGACTTTCGGTTACTGATTCCGTCTCCTTCCTCATCATTCGTCTGTTCACACTTTCTGCTTTCTCGTGACCCGGTCTGAGTTGTATGTGGCCGGGTGCTCACCCGTTTCTTCCAGATTATCCAATTCGCTGGCCTGCAGCTGTTCACAGCACTTTCTTATAATCCTTCATGTGTCTGCAGAATTCCTCCTCTTTCATTCCGGTTTTATTTGAGTCTTCCTGCTTGGAGAGCTAATATCCTCCTCCTCCAGAAAGAAAGGAGAGGGGAAGAGGGAGACAGGGCAGAGGGAGAAGAGAAAGAAGAGAAAGGAGCCGAAGGGAAGAGAAATCCCAATGCTTTTTCTCTTTCATTGATGTGATGGTCCTTTTCCCTGTAGTCTGGGGCGTGTGGACCACACGGGTTGCTTTCTGAGTGCTGACCCAGCTCTGCACGCCTCGCATAAATCTCATTCGGTCATGGTTCATAATTCTTTTTATTTGTTGTTCAGTTGACTTTGCTTATGTTTGGAGGGTTTTGCATCAGTATTCATGAGAGGTATTGGTCTGTAGTTTTCCTCTCTTGAACTCCTTTACCTGAGCTTTGGTATTGGGGTTCTGCTGCTCTTGTAGAATGAGTTAGAAAGTGTCACCTCACTTTGATTTTCTGGAAGAGATTGTAGATAATTTGGTATTATTTCTTCTTTAAATTTTTGATAGAATTCACTGCTGAAACCATTTGAGCCTGGTGATTTTGGGGGAAAGGCTGCTAATCATTAATCTGATTTTGTTAATAGACAAAAATCAGGGCTATTCAGCTATCTATTTCTTCTTGTGTGAGCTTTGATAATTAGTGTCTTTCAAGAAACTGGCTGATTTCTCCTAAATTATGAGATGTGTGGGCATGAGATGTTCACAGAAATCCATTATTATGCTTGAGATGCCCATGGGATCAGCAGTGATGGCCCTTTTTCATGTCTAATTTTGTTTATTTGTGTCTTTTTTCTTCTTGGTTAGCCTGGCTAGAAGTTTGTCGAGCTTGTTAATATTTTCAAAGCACCGACTTTTTTTTTTTTTTTTTGAGACAGAGTCTCACTCTGTTGCCCTGGCTAGAGTGAGTGCTGTGGCGTCAGCCTAGCTTACAGCAACCTTGGACTCCTGGGCTCAAGCAATCCTGCCTCAGCCTCCCGAGTAGCTGGGACTACAGGCATGCGCCACCATGCCTGGCTAATTTTTTCTATATATTTTTAGTTGTCCGATTAATTTCTTTCTAATTTTAGTAGAGACGGGGGTCTCACTCTTGCTCAGGCTGGTTTTGAACTCCTGAGCTCAAATGATCCACCCGCCTCGGCCTCCCAGAGAGCTAGGATTACAGGCGTGAGCCACCGCGCCCGGCCCAAAGCACCGACTTTTGGTTATGTTGCATTTCTCTTTGTTTTCCTCTTCTTTCATTGATTTCTCCTCTGATTTTGTTAATTTTTTATTCTACTTGTTTGAGGATTAAGGGGGACGCCTGTTATTGACTAGCTTTCTAGTAAGGTGTGTTTAAGGCTGTCAGTTTCTCTCCGAAGCATTGCTTTTGTGGAACCCTACAGATTTATGTTGTATTTTCATTTTCATTTACTTAAAAATATTTATAAAATTTCTCTTGCGACTTCCCTTTTGGCCTGTGTGTTGCTTAATTTCCAAATGTTTGGGGATTCCCAGCTGGCTCTCGGTTACTGATTTCTACTTGAGTTCCGTTGTGATCTGAGAACACTTTGCACGACTTCTGTTCTTTTAGCTTTGTTAAATCATGTTTTATGCCAGGATGTGGCACATGGCTGTGTTACCGTATGGGTACGTAAAGTAGGTGACGACAGTGTCACGAAGAAGAGAAGGAGGATTTGGGAACAGGCCGTTGCAGCAGCGCTGGCGGGAGGAGGAGCGGCTGGGTCTCCTTGCGCTGCGAAGGCAGAACCAGCCGGAGCCGCTCACGATGAACCGTGGGTACGCGGGACAGCACAGCTGAAGATGGCGCCAAGACGTCTGCCCTGAGCCACAAGGAGCTGGCCTTCACTGAAAGGGGAGACAGTGGAGCCGTCTGTTGGGTTTAAGGGGGCCATGGCCAGGCTCAAACGGCCCATTTGTACCCCAGTGTCGGGAAAGGTCCAGGCTATAGAGGAAGCGCTGCCTCCTGGGGAGAGAGCGACTGCTCCGTGCGGGCTTGATGTGAGCCTGCGTCATTCCCTGTCGCTGGACGGGGGCTCTAACACGCCCGCCGGAGCAGGTCCAGCAATGGCGCCGTTCAGGTCAACTTCATCCTGACCTGTTTGTTGTCTGCCCGCTCCAGCCACCGGTCTCTGGCAGTGCCGTCCGGAGTCTCTCATTGCCGGGCCCCACCCCCGGCTCTGCCTTGAGCATCTGGATGCCTGTTGTCAGGCATGAACATCGGGGACTGTGGTGCCCACGTGGAGGTTTTGCCCTTTGTCACCGTGGGAGGCCTTTGTTCCTGGTGATCTTCCAGGTTGTGAAGTCCTCCTGTCTGACACTAACAAGCTCCCTCTTGGCTGTCGTGAGTGCGGTATTGACACAGCTTCTCCATGTCTTCCCTGAGCCTTGTACCTCAGGGGCGTCCTCACAGGCAGCACGGACGCTGCTTCTTTTGACTGGCACATCCAGACGGCTCTGTTTAAGGTGATTGTTGGCATGTGTGGGGCAATATCGTTCGCGAGGGGCCTCTTTTTCCATCTTTTCTGATTTTGAGACATCTTGACCCCGTCCACAGCAACTCTTCTGATTTTAGTGCAGCATTTTATGTGATTCTGCTTTCTCTTTCCCTCAGTGTATCAATTATATTTCTTTAAAAAATTATTTTAGGGATTGCCCTAGGACTTGCAAATACATTTCTAATCACTCGGAGTCCATCCTCACGCAGTAGCATTTCTCTTCGTGGGTGGCGCAGATGCCTCACGGCAGGTGTTCCCGCCCCTCCTCCCCTCCCTGCGACACCTGCCACTTACTGAGCGTGTCCATGCGCTGCGACGGCCCGGCGCGTTCTTCCTGGCATTATTTCACACAAGTAGATCTCTTTAGATCCATTCAGAATAAGAAAAATAAAAGATTTTACGTTTACCTTTATCTACGTCTTCTCTGATGCTGTATTTTCTTTACGTAGATTCAGGCTCCTGACCTGTAATTTCCCTCCGTCTGGAGGGAGAAACATTGAAGCACGTCGTGCAGAGCAGGTGCTGGGGCGGAGCCTCCGCTTTTGTCTGCCTGTGAGAGTGTGTTCCCTCCACGTCTGAAGGGTGCTGTTGCGGATGCAGGACTCTCGGCTGGCGGAACTTTTCTTCCAGCATTTTAATCACGTCCCTTTTCTGTCTGCTTGCATGGTTTCTAACAGCAATGCGCACCACACAATGGGATGGACATATTTGAAACCTGGACTGAGGGGGGAGGGGGGGCAAGGGCAACACACATAACCTAAATATCTGTACCCCCATACTATGCTGAAATAAAAAAAAAAAGAAAAGAAATTAATTCTCATGTGTTGTCCTTTCTAGACAATGTGGCTTTTTCCTTTTGTATCTTCCAAGCTTTTCTGTTGTCTTAGGTCTTCCCAGATGGAGTACGTTGTGCCTAGGTTTGGCTTTCTTTTAACTTTTAGAAGGTTCTGCTTGGTGTTCACCGAGCTCCTGATCCGTGGTTCGGTGTCTGTCGTTGACTTTGCCAAGTTCTAAGCTGCAAGCGCGTGTGCCGTGCCAATCCTTCTTTCTTCTCTTTCTGCTATTCCAACTGCAAACACGTTACAGTTTTGAAACTTGTCCCACAGTCTAGAATGTTCTGTTCTGTTTGGATTTTTAAATTCCTTTTTTTCTCTTTGCTTTTTGGTTTGGGGCGTGTCTGCTGACCTGTCTTCCAGCACACGGATTCCTTCCTCAGCCGTGTTTAATTTACTGATCAGCGCATGGGAGACGTCACATGTTTCTGCTGCGGTGGCTTCGATTTCCAGCATTTCCTTTTGATTCTTCTCTAGACCGTCCACATCTCTGCATACACGGCCTGTCTGTTCTTACGTGCCGTCCATATTTTTTCCCCCGAGCTCTCATCTGTTAATCCCAGTTGTGTTAAATTCCCTGTTAGATCACTCCCACATCTGTGTTGTGTCTGAGTCCGGTTTTATCTCTTCGGACCGTGTTTTCTCCTGCCTTTGGGTGTGCCTGGTAGTTTTCTGTTGAAGGCTGGGCCCGTACTGCGTAATGGGAACTGGAGAAATAGGCCCCTGGCGTGCGGGTTCGTGTTGCTCTGACAGGATTCGGAGGTGTGGGGAGAACAGTGCCCTGTGGCCTTCCAGGTCACTCTGCCTGACAGTGGCCTGTGTCCCCGACTGCGACCTTCACAGATATTTTCCAGCAGTGTCGCTTTTGCCCTGGGGGAAACAAGAAGGTTAGAGGGGCTGGGCTGGGGCAGTCCCCTCCCCAGGGGGGACAAGCCTCTGGAGACTTCTGTCCCCTGGAGGGGGGCCTTTGCTAGGGGAAGACGCTGGGCCTGTCTCTCAGCGACACTCTTCACCCTCCCTTTGGGGCCACGAGGGCATCTTCCTGGGCTCTTCATGGTGAGGACCTGGGGTGGGTCCCCCAGGACTTTCTTACCCTCAGGGTAGCCGGCCACCAGCCATCCGTCCAAATGACCACGGACGTGCCTCTACCCTGGTGGCTGCCGGGGCGTTTGTATCAGCGTGAGGACAGGAATCCCGCCGGCGTGTTTCCGTCCAGAAGTTCAGTCTGGCTCTCTGTACCTGTGGAACGCAGGTGCGGCGGCTGCTGTGCGGTCCTTACGTGCGGATCTGACACCTGTCGGTGCTGGGTCAGCTCCATGTGGTCAGTCTCCCTTGTTGTGGGCTGGTTCCCTGCGTCCCTGCGGGCCTCAGCGTTTGCCACTGGACTTTTACCTTGCCGGGCCCAGTGCACACGAGGAACGGAGCTCTGTTCCGGGATGCCGTTGAGATGCTTCGGAACAGCTTGTTCCTTTCACATCTTGCCTTTCTGACTTGTCGGGGAGGCCTGGAACATTGTTCCGTCTGGGGCTAATCATTCCCCGCCACGGAGCAAGACCCTTCAGCTGGTTCTCCACCCAGTGCCCTGTGAACCCTGAGGTTCCCAGTCTGCTGGGAACTGGCCCTTCTCCCGCTTTGCGTGGGTCCCGGGTCCCGCCACCCTGACCCTTCCCGCGGGTGCTTCCCCAGGCTGGGGTCAGGCCTGCGCACTGTTTGAGGGGGACCCTCTTCAGCTCCCTGGGGTGTGTTCTCCGCACAGCTCTCTGCCTGGCAGGCTGTGGCCTCCGTGGTCTCTGCAGACCCCAGCTCCGCCTCGTTGCTGGGATGCGTGGGCTCTGCCTGGTCTCCCCGCCCGCTCGGCAGCCCGGAGCTCTTGTAGCAGGGCCAGGGCAGCGTGGGCTCACCCTGTGTGCTTCTGTCCTTGGGGACAACCGTTCTTCGCTCCACGCCCGGAGTCCTGAAAACCAGCATCTAATGTTCCACGCACTCTTTGTTTATCCCTTCAGCAGGAGAGGAAATCTGGCTCCTGCCGCGCCCTCGTTGGCGGAACTAGATGAAAAGCCTCAGGAGAGTCACCTGGATGTGCTCTGCCGGCTCTGGGGCGAGGGCAGGTTCCGGGACGTCCGCGTATTCTTTCCTGTCACGGCAGGTCTCCTACGAAGGACAAGGAACCCACGAAAGGGTCTCCTGTGACTGGAACTGGCGCAGCGGCCACCAGTGGGTCCACAGACACAGCCCAGCCCTGCGAGACAGACCTGGGCCGGGAGGTCATTTGCTGCCTGACGCCCTTGTGCTGCTGCTTTGATGGGGAGCCCTGGATGGCACTTGGGTCCCCAAGAATCTGTCATGCAACCCCCCTACAAAGCCTGGGTGTCCCTCCATCCCCAGCTGTGGTTGTGTGAGGCAGCGGCTTGTGGGTCCCTTGGGGAGAGGACCGAGGATGCAGCGCTGTGTGCTCCTGGCGTCTGTTCCGGGGCCCTGTTTCACGGGGACCTGGCGTCTCCTTCCACGGATGAGTCTGGGTCAGAACCGGGCCCTGTTTGGAGCTGGTCGTGGGGTCGTGGCTGCACATGAGAGAGTGACCTCAGCCTCAGGACGCCAGTCCCGATCCCCTGCCCGTGTATGTTAGGTGATCACTGGTTGGTGGCCCACCTGTCCCCCTTTACGTATGTCCTGGTGGGTTGGCCGCCCGCTGCCATGGCCACTTTGCTGTCGGCATTCGTTTCCCGGGGCTGCTGTGACACCGCAGATGGGGGCCTTGAAACACGCAGGTGTCTTCTCTCAGTCTGGAGGCCGGAGTCTGCGTCTCAGGGTGGGGTCCCTCCCAAGGCCTCCCTCCAGGCTCGCAGACAGCGTCTCCTCCCTGTGTCCTCACGCGGTCGTCCCCCATGTATGTCTGTGACCCGGTCTCTGCTTTAAAGATGGGTCAGGTGGGATTCGAGCTGCTGCATTGGGTGTTTGTTCTCGTAGCTCCAGTGCCGGAGGTGGGGCCGAGGGCAGGGTTTGGGTTGTGGGGGCAGGTCCCTCCTGGACAGTCGGTGCCCTCCCTGGGAGGAGGGGGTGAGTTCTCACTCGCTTGGTTCTCGGGGAGCTGGTTGTTAAAAAGGGCCCGACATGTCCCTTCCCTGCCCCGTCCTCTCTCGCCATGTGATATCTGCCCGCGCGGCTCCCTCGTCCCCCGCTGCGAGTGGGAGCGGCTGGCGCATGCTCCTTGTGCAGCTGCAGAACCGCGACTAAGTAGACGTCTTGTCTTCGTAGAGTCTCCGGCCTTGGGTGTTCCTTCATAGCAACTCAGGGGGACTGAGACAAAGGCCACACTCATGACCTCGTTAGGACCCTCGCCCTTGACTATAAATTGCAGATTCGTAGCCGTGAGCTTGACGGCTTCTCGCAGGACCTCGGGGGCCCTCGGCGAGTGCTGCTCATTCCATGGACGTCGGTTGAGGCTCCCGTGGCTCTCGAGTGCCAAGTGCCAGAGACGCGGCACCGGGGGGGCTATGTGGTCCCAGCTCAGCAAGTGACAGTGCAGCCGACGTCCTGCGCTAGGCTGCCAGGGGCTCTGCCCACCCTCACCCCTGCTCACCCAGAGGGGTTTCTCCTGCTGTTGGCAGGTGAGAAGGTGATCAGAGCCCCCCACATGGAGTCGGCTTCCTGTGCCACGCGGGGCACCAGCTGTCTCAGGCCTGTTCCTCCAAGGTCAGGTCTGTGGCGGGGATGTTTGACCACACGGGTTGTTTGGGGTGGGACTGAGAAAACAGACAGGCACCAGGGGTCTCCGCAGCAGACTCCTCAGCCGGGCCCAGGGAGCTCTGGGGCACAAATGGCACCACAGCTGGTCCTGCCTGGGGGCAGGGGCTGCACCTGCACTCCCGGCCGTCACTCCCTGCCCGTGCCGCCCTGGGCCGGGCACGGCTTCCCCTTCGCCTGGCCAGGTGCCGCCGGCCTCGGTGGCTGGGCTGTGCGCACGGCCAGTCTAGGGACCAGCAGGACGCGGGCCGCTCAGCATCCCCCAGAGCAGGCAGCTCAGTGCTGTGTGCCAAGGAATTGTGCCGCTTCCAAGGCCTGGCCCGTAGAGCGAGTCCACAGGGGAGTCGGGGCCAGGCCTCGACATTGTCCAGAGGCCACTCTGGCCCCGGGAAGGTTCCTGCAGCCCTTCCCGGGCCTTGGAGGTGGGCACTGGTGCTTGCCCCAGGGGGAGGGCAGTGAGCCGGCGCATCCGCACGCCCGCAGCTCTCCGTGTCCCAGCACATGGGACCTAGGCATGCTCCGCCTGGGGCAGTGTCTGTCTGGACCTGCTGGCCGGGGTGGACACAGACGTGTGCCTGGGTGTCTGTGGGCTCGTTGCTGCCGCAGGCAGCTGTGCTGGGAGTGGCGGGTGTGGCTGTGGGTGTGGCTGTGAGAGGGCTGGCACGTGTCTCCATGTGTCTCTGCGTGCCCGTTCGGCCGTGCGTGTCTGTGTGTGGCTGTGTGTGTCTCCATGTCCCGTGTGTACCTGTGCGTGCCTGGTGCCCTCCAGGGGACTGGGCGTGGGGAGCCTGCCTCAAGGATGGGCAGTGTCTGGTCTCTGTTCCTGGGGTGGCCCTGGGAGTAGGGTGGGGGTGCCTGCCGTGGCCCTGCTGCTTGCAGGCAGGGGGGTCGCACAGGACAAGGGAGCAGCAGCTCCCACCCCTCCCGTCCCAGGAGACCTGCAGCCCACGCCGACCACCACCCAGCACCCGCAGCTCCCTCAGCCCTGGGGGCTTCCTGGGAACGGGCCATGACTGGGGCCGCTTTGGGGGGCCAGCGCCCTCTAAGTGGTGGATCTGGCCCAGGACTGTGCCCGGTTGGTGCCCACTGCTCCCTGGGGGGAGGCCCTGCCCCTCCTGGGCTCAGGGTTCTCGCCTGTGAACGGGTATGGTGGCCCCCCAAAGCGTCTCGTGAGCACTGGGCCTGTTCTGCAAGGAGGCCCCTCCCAGCGCCTGCGGGGGGCTGTCTGGAGAGCCATGCAGCCCAGCTGCACCCCTCTAATCTACTGGCATTTACTGAGCATCTACTGTGTGCACGGGGATACGCTGGACCCCCACAGAGCTCGTGGTCCGGGGGGAGACAGTCTTAGGGAAACAGGCTCAGAAGCAAGTGGGAAGCCCCCTGCCGGCTGCTCTCTTCTGCCCCCTGCGGACGTGCCACCGCTGTCCTACCTCCAGTCCCAGCCTCTGTCCAAGCTCCAGACCTGAGGGCCCCACGGGCTTCTCTAAACAGCCTCGCCTGGGACTCATGCCTGCTGCCTCCAGTCCTGGAACAGCCGACATCGGCTGCGCACACACCACTGCACCCTATCCGTTCCCGCAGAGCTCAGCTCCATGACCCCCACTTAATGACCCGTCTGGTCTTTGCTCCCCCACCAGGGGTTCCTGGGCTGGTCTGGCTTGTTTCTCACTGTGCCCCGGTGCCTGGCATGTGCGTGAAGGGGACAGATGTGCTTCTCTGAACCAGGATGGGAGTGTGACCTGCCTGGGCTGCTGGGAGCTTTTCCTGAGGGAGTGGCACTCCAGTAGCTGTCAGGGATGCAGCACATGCAAAGGCCCTGTGGCTGATGGATGCATGGTCCTGCAGAGGACAGAGAGGCTGGGATTGGTGGGCACCCCCAAAACCTGGGGGAGAAGGTAGGCCAACCCAGGCCAAGGGCAAAGGCCGAGATGTGAGTTCTGTCTGTGGCTTTGTCAAAAGCTGACAGGTGCCCTGGGGCCCTAGCGTGGAGGAGGTACAGGCTGATTCTCACACTCGAAAGGTCACGCCGGCCCCCAGAGGGACAGAGTGGCCGAGGGAGGGTGAAGGAAGGCCACAGCGTGGGTCACTGCTCTCCGGGTGGGGGGTCCGGAGCAGCCGATGGGTGGGATGCAGGTGGGGGTGGCAGGTGGTGGGAGGTAGTGTGTCCCCAAGGAGGGGGGTGGCGGGGAGCCCTGGGGCTCCGGGCAGGATGGCCGAGCCTGAGCTGCCGCCATCGGATAGCATCAGAGGGCACCTGGCTTCCGGGCCAGAGTGGGGGCCTGGGCTAGCGGGAGCTGCAGCAGGGGCTGAGGCGATGCCACCGGAAGGGGGGCACACGTGGGGCCCGGAGGGTCTTAGGGCAGTGGTGCTCCCCCACGTGATGCTGGGGGCGGGACAGGGGCAGGGCGTGTCCAAACCCAGGGTGCACCCTAACGTGGACTGTGGACTTCGATTAATAATAATCTATCGGTGTGTTTCAAAGCAACATGCCGCACCTGATGGATTATACAATTTTTATTTCACAACTAAAATAGATAGTTAAAATGTTTGCAACAATTGTCAGTGTGGATAAACAAAGTGTGGTCTACCTACACTATTGTAGGTATACAATAATACACCTACAATGGTGTATTATTCGACCTTAAAGAGAGGAAATCCCGGTGCAGGCTACGACGGGGAGGAAGCTTGGGGATGCTGTGCTCAGTGAAATTAGCCAGACACGAAAGGACAGACCCGTACCTGTGCTTCCGCCGATCCGAGGTCCCCAGGGCTGTCGAAGCCCCAGAGACAGTGGATGGGGGTGCCAGGGGCTGAGAGTTAGGATTCGCCACCAGGCCCTGTCCCCTGCCTGCTCCCCTCCGGCTGCATGGCGCAGGGGCCTCCTGCCCACGCCTGTGTCCTGCAGCTGGGCCAGCCCTGGCCTGGGTGGGTCTTGCTATGTGGTGGGAAAGCGCCCTGAGGGCGTGCACACGGCCACGGCTGCTCGGGGCCTCCCAGCTGCGGAGCTGGAGCCCTGCCCCGGCTGCCCGGTTCCTGGCACGCTGGACGCTGAGACTCAGAGAGGCCACCACGGCCCAGCCAGTCACAGATGCACTGGCCTGAGCCAGGCTGCTCACGCGGTCTGCGCCCCAGCCTGGTCCCCCAGCCTTCTCCGGGCTTCCGTGGTCTGGGACCTGCTGTCTGTACCTGTCTCAGTGGGTTATTGTTTTTAAATTGAGGTGAAATTCGCATAACACAGAATGGACTATTTGAAGTGCACAGTTTAGTGACATTTGGCATGTTCACGGTGCTGTGCGACCGTGACCTCTGCCTGGTTCCAGGAGTTGACATCTGCCCAAAGGAGCCCACCGATCTCTGCTCCACCAGCCCAGCCGCCGCGGCCGCCATCTGCACTGGCCTCTGTGCATTTGCTTATTCTGGAAATTTCACATCAACGGGGGCAATGGCCTGTGGCCTTCAGTGACTGGCTTCTTGCTCTGAGTGTGTCCTCGAGGCTCGTCCACGTCAGCACATGTGAGCGCTTCATCCCCGTGCGGCTAAGGAACACTTCCTTGTCCTGCCGCTGGCTGGTGGACGCGGGAGCGGCTTCCACCTCCTGGCTGCCGTGGCCGGTGCCACGTGGTCGAGTCTCAGCTTTCACTTCTGGGGGGCTGGACCTGGGAGGGGGACCGTGGGGTCGTGTCCAGTTCCGTGTAGACCTGCCAGGCCATTTCCCCGGTGGCTGGACCACTTCACACTCAAGGGTTTAATCACATTCCCACTCCTGTCCTTTGGGCCCGGGAGTGCACCCTGAGTGCCGGCTCTCATGTGTCCCAGTGTGTCCTACAGCCCCGGCCCGGCTGGCGCCTGGCTGCGGTGGGGGCTGGCGTCTTGCCGCCAGCTCCACCCGTGTCCTCTGGACAAGTCTCCTGGCCCCAGGGTTGCTGGGAGGCTGGTTCTGGACCAGGATGAGGCCATGTGCTCTCTGCCTGCTGCGGCCCGGGTGCAGGGTGGCAGTGCTCTGGTGGGGCCGGGTGGGGGCGGCACCCAGGCCATGCTCTTCGGCAGGGGCCACCGTCCTTCTCCCTTGGTTTAACCATTAACAGACCAGCCCTAGCGTGGCTGGAGACAATGGCGTGTTTGTTCGGCACAGCCCGCGGAGGCCTGTGCGGGGCCCTGGCACGGGCATCAAAGCTTTGCGATTAAGTCTATTAGGGACGGCATTTGCACGAACAAAGAGACAGGTGCAGGGCTCGGCCAGCTGCCAGGCTGGGGTGCGCCGCACGGTGGCCATAAACCTCCCTGGCCAGCCGGGCCCTCCTAGCCCGCAGCCCGCTCACCATGGCCCCGCCACCGCCCAGGCAGGGAGGCTGGCGCAGGTGTCCGGGTGGGTCCTGCCGTCCCCAGCCAATGTGCCCCGCGCCGGCCTGGAGTCCGCTGGCCCAAGAAGGTCTGAGCTCATCTCCTTCTCACACACCTCCTGCGAGCAGGTCCTCTAAACATGAGTGACCATTTGGGAAGGGAGGCACCACTCAGCAGCCCCTGCTCAGGCGGCCTCTGCTCCCCAGTGGGCATCCTTTCATGGGCTGCCCGGGCACTCGTTCTGGCCCCTGGCCCCTCACCCCACCAGGGCCCCATGCGCCTCATCCCTGGGTGACAGCCGAGACCGTGGACCTCGGCCGGGTCGGCCCTGTGTACAGAGGTCGCAGGTCCCGGTCTAAGCCTGGCCGTGACCAGAGGTCATGCGGGTGATGGGCCTGGGGCCAGGCTGCCCTTGTACCTTGGCGTGGGGTCTGAGGGGACACCGCCTCCTGTCTCCCTTCCAGATGTGCCTGGACACCGAGTGGACACACCCACCCGATGGCAGAAGGCCCCATTCGGAGCTGCGTGGAGGTGTGGCCGACTGGGCTCACGTGTGCCTTCATGCGGCAGCTAGCTGTGGACCCCGACCAGGGGCCGGCCACCATCCCCCAGGGGCCACTGCAGCGACAGGAGGACATGGGCCTGGACGGCGGCTCCTGGCCTTCACTGCCCCGGGCCTGCGGCAATGAAAGCCTTGTGTGCCCCAAGCTGGAAGGTGATGGCTCCACTTCTGCCGAATCCTACTGGCTGGAGCCGGGGTGGGAACACCGCCAGGACACCCGGGGTGGGAATCCCACCAGGACAGGGACCCAGGAGGCCAGTTGGGGGTCCTCAGGGCCTTGGCCACAGCAAGGAAGACAAGGCCGGAAAGTGTCCTGGGCAGAGCCCTCGGTGGGCAGAGGCAGCACAGCCAGCTTGGGCTCCGCCTTCTCCCCGGGGCCACCCCCCAAGGGATGGAAGGGCTGTAGCCGGGAAAAGAGGGGGCTGGTGGGGCTGGGCAGTGGTGTGGACATCCCAGTCAGGGTGGTCCAGGAGTGAGTGCCTGGTCCCTGGGGGTGTGCAAGCACTGACGCTGGAGCCCACCCACAGCGAGGGCAGGACTGGGCGGCTGGGACTTGATCCCTGGGGAGACCGTGGGCGGATGGGGAGGGAGGAGGCTGGTGGGGGCAGGTCCAGGCCTGCAGCTGGTGGGGTGGGGGAGGCGCCTCGGGAATCCCAGAGACGGCTGAGGGGCCTGGGGCTGCGCCGTGACCTGGGGCCCCACCAGCCTGCTCCTTGGCCATGGGGCCGGGCGAGGGGCACCCCCAGCCCCTCCCCTCCCCCACCGCCCCAGCAGCCCAATCGCCTTCCCCGCAGCCCCCCAGCCCCAGCTGGTGGCCAGCTCCAGGGTCAGAGCTCAGTCCTGTCCGCCCCTCTTGTTTCCCTCAGCCCGTCTCATGAAGCCGCCACCCCCACCTCGTTTGTACCACCCCTGCCTTCTCTTGGTGTCCCACCAGGCTGTCCCTATGTCTGTCCTGCCAGGGTTCTGGGCTCTGCCATCCCTCCACTCCCTGCCGGCTGCATCCCGGCCCCTGGCTCTTGGCTGTCCCTCTGCCACCCATGTGGCCAGCGGTGACCTCCCTGCTGGGAGGGGAAGGGCCGGGCCGCACAGTGGGCAGGGGTGGGCACAGCTGGCCGCTGTGGGACAGCAGAGCTCCAGAGGGACAGGCGGAGTTAGGTGCTGAGAGCAGCAGGCAGGCAGGAGCGGTGACCCTGTTTTGTGCTCGGCCACTGGCCTGCCATCGGGGCGGGGCCCGTCCTAGGGCAATGAGGCTGCTGCCCAGGCCGCCCGCCTGCAGCCGGGGGCCTCGGGGGAGCCCAGCACACCCCCTCCTCGAGGTTTTCCAAACCTTCATGCCTCTGAGGAAGCTCCCACGCCTCACTGGTTTTCCAGGCGGGGGCTCCCCCCAGCCTGCCCACCGGAGCTCCAGGGATGTTCCTGAGAGGGTCAAGTGCACGTCCCCAGGCCTGGCCACAGACCCTGAGTCAGGGCTGGCCCCGGATCTGCATTTTCACAAGCTCCGCAGGCGTTTCCGAGGCCCCGGAGCCCAGGCAGGCCTGGCGTTTCCCTTGTGTCCCCATGCGCCAAAGGCCAAGCTGGGGCGTGGCCGCCCCCCTGGCTCTCCCTCCGTGGCAGCACCTTCCCCCACCACTTCCCCGCCAGCCACATTCCTTCCTGCCGGTCCTGAAGGCGGGGGACACACTCGTCCCACCTCTGGGACTTTGCGCTGCTGCAGACATTCGAGAGGCCCAGGAAGAGCCTCGCGTGGAAACAGTCCCCACTGCCCAGCCGAATTTTCCTTGTGCCAGCGTCGGCCATCTCCACATGACACTTGTTTGTCCCTGATCATCAGATTCCCTTCCCCAGAAAGCATTCGTGTGGGGACGGCCTCTGCTCACTGCTGTGTCCCCCCAAGAGGGGGCCTGCACCCCGCTCTGCGCCGCTGAGGCGGGCTGGATGGATCCCTCGGCCAATGGACGCCATGAACCCACAGGGGCGTCATCTCCTGTGACATGTCTGGGGAGGGCAGAGGCTCCACGGTCAGACTGTTCTTGGGCGACAGCCCACGTGCGATCACGCGACCTCGCGCCACCCCGAGCGGACAGCACTTTCTCACAGTGGCGCTTGCTGCTCCCCCATCGTGGTGTCGACACCCGAGGTGGGGGCCTCTGTTCCCGCTCTTGGAATTGGGCAGGCTTCGAACCCTGGTGCCAGGGTTGCCACGTGACTCCCCAGGCCAGGGCACGAAAGGCGACGCTGTCTCCTCCTGGCTCTCTGGGGGCGCGCGCCCCTCTCAGAGGCAGCCGCCACGCTGTGAGGAAGCTGGGGCGCCTTGGCGGAGCCGCGTGCAGATGTGCTGGCCCACAGCGACCCGCGGGCTCAGTGAGGATGGCTCTGAGACAGCGAGCTGGTCGTCTGAGTGCGCAGGAGCCGCCCTGCCCTGCCATCCTCTCCGGAGCTGCGGGGTGATAATACCGCGACCTGGTTTCCAGCCGCTGCTGGTGGGCAGCAGGGTTGACTCCAGCGGACTCTCTGCAAGGGGGAGTCGCCTGCCTCCAAGTGACGTGACGACCACATGGGCCTGGGGACCTGAGCCTCAGCCCCGGTTTTCTTGTGTGGAATGGGGCAATCGCAGACCCTACCGCAGACAGCGGCAGTAAGAACTCAGTAAGATGCGGATGTACGGGAGAGGCTGGCGATGCGGCAGCACACCACAGCGGGCCATGCCGTGACCTTGTCGTCCCTCTGAGGGAGGGAATGGAAACCACGCAACGCGACAGGGCTCCCATCCCACGGAGTTTCGTTTCCTGTGTGTTGCAAGCGCTCGGCAAGATGGGTTGGGCGCTCGACCGGCACGTGTCATGGCTGTGCGCACGTGGAGCAAAGCACGGCAACGTGACTTGGTTCCTGTCCCCCAGCAGCGCCCTCCTCCGATTCCCCTGCCACAGGACTCCCCTCGTGGCCATGGAGGGGGCCGGAGGATGCCGCGTTCCCGAGAGAGCGGCCCCACTACTGACCGGGGGGTTTGCTTGTTCTGCTGACGTCTGGCTCTCACAGCAGATGCCAGCAAACTTGTCCAGTCACAGCCGAGGCTCACCACCCTCCCCAGACGGGCCGCGAGGCTTGGGGCTGGAGTGTGGAGGGTCACCATCAGGAGGGGCCGCCAAGTTTGTCAGTGTCCACCTGTGGCCACCATCACGAACCTGCCTGGGAGGCTGGGAGGAGGGAAGTAGGGAGGAGGGGAAGAGGGAGATTGGGAGGAGGGAGGCTGGGAGGCAGAGTGTGGGCTTTTCAGTGAATCACTAGCCCCCGAGGACAGCCCGGGTCAGGCGCAGCACCGTCCCAGATGCCAGTGACCAATTTGTCACCCCCTGCCCTGGAAGACCAGTGGCAGGAAGGGACGGTGCCACCAGCTGCAGCACCAGGGAGCACCCTCTCCCCGGCAAAGGCAGGGAAACTTCTGAACCCACACCTACCCAAGGAGGCCCCCATATCTGGATCTCTGTGCGGCAGGCCCAACCTGCCCTGCCACAGAATCCTCTAGAATCTGTGGAGTTGCAGAGTCCCGCCCCCACCAGGAATTCTGTCAGATATCCTAGGAATGGGCCCTGGGGGAGGAATTGGAGCAGGAGCCTCTGCACAGACAGCGCTGGACAGCGGGACAGGGTGGGTGTCTCCTGTGACCCCCTGAGCGTCGCCACCGTCTGACCCTCGGGCTCCGCCAGGTCAAGAAGAGGGCACCCCCCATCCCTGCCGCTGAGGGCTGGGGAGAGGAGCGAGGCAGATGCCGGGTCACGCCGCGTCCTGCTGCCCGGCCCACAGCAGGGCCACAGCCAAGGCATTTCCGTCACTCCGGGGACCTGCTGCTGCCAGGACGGGGTGGCACCTGGGCCCCCGAGGGGAGCTCTCAGGCACCCCCACCCCTGCAGGCAGACCTCCCGAACGCCAGGGGCAGGGCTGGGGGACCCAGTGGGTTGGAAGACGCCGCACAGTGCTGCCCAGGGGTGGCCCAGCCGACAGTGGCGGCCTGGGAGACTGTCGGGGAGCCGGGCTGGGCCGGCCCCGTGGTGCCCCCATCCCCCCAGAAGCTCCCGATCCTGTCAACACGGGGTGGTCGCCAGGTGGAGGGGTGTGTCCCTGCCCCCAGGGGGCCCCCACCCCACCCTGCCCTCTGCCTGGCTACAGGCGCCACCCCTGGGAGTGAGGTCCTGTCCCAAAGGCGGAAACTCGGGTGAGGTGGGGGCCTCGGGGGGCTGTCAAGGCCTCCCCTGGACCCAGGGCTGGGGCTGGGCCGCGGCCGCTCCCTGTGCAGACTGAGGGCTGGGCAGCTCCAGGCTTGCTCCGACTGCCGCCACCCCTGGGTGGGGCCCTTTGATGTCCCCGAACCACAGGTGGGTGGGACCCAGAGGCTTCTCTCGCCCTTTGAAGCCGGGCACTGCCCTGTGCCCCTCTGAGCGGAGGTCTCCACAGAGGCACGTGGCCCCCAGCCTGAGTCAGGGGTCTGCTCACCCCAGGGCCCCCAGGGCCAGCCCCTTGCCTCTGGCCAAACGTCCTCACCCCCTGGTCCTCGACAGCAACAGCAGATGGCGCTGGCCTGGCTGAGCTGTCCCCAGGTCCTGCCTGAGCTGATCAGTGCCCTGTCCTTTAGGGAGGAAACTGAGGCAGGGGCCTTGAGGAGCAAGGAGGAGATGGGACCCGGCTTATCGGAGCCAGCGCACGCTGCCCCGCCTGCAGCTGGTAGGGCGATGGGGTCCAGCCGTAACCGTCTGTTCCCGGAACCAAGGAGTAAAGTCAGATGCTAATAAAACAGCCAGACTCAAAGCTGACTTATCTCCTCCGGGTGTCGTAAAGTTGCGGACTCACAAAGGCGGGCGCCCCTTTATGGTTCAGGACCCAGAGATTTCCATGCCAGGGGCCCCGCGGGGCCCTCGCTGCCCTCCCAGTCGCACGTGGAGCCACAGCCCAGAGACCTGCCCTTGCCACTCCTGTACGTGGGCTCCTGAGACCAGGCCGAGCTGCCCTCCCCACGCGACGGCACCTTCAGTGGCCCTGGCAGAGGGACGGCCCCACTGCTGTGGGAGTCCTGGCCTGGCACTGTGCCCTCTGGTCTCTGTAGAAGGCCCCCCCAATTCCTGAACCCCTAGTCTCCCTGGGAGGGGGCCCACCAGGAGGGCAGGGCCTCCGGCTATGCCAGCCACCCCCTCTGCTGTGCGGCCTCCAGGCTCTGAGTCAAGTGTGTCCGTGGGGCTGGCGGGGACGGGTTTGGGGGGCCCTCTTCTCCCAGGTGGCTCCTCCCTCTGCCGCCTAGGCCCCTGGGGTGGGGGCACCAGTCGGTGGTGGGTGGGATGGGACCCCAGCACCTCGGGCAGGCAGGGGTCCACATCAGAGACACCCGTGCACACCCCCACAGGTAGGCATGCTGAGAACACACCCGTGTTTGAACACATGCCCTGGCTCCCACTGACACCCCTGCCCCGCCCGCCCAGGGTCCCTGTGCAAACGCACGTGGGTGGCCCTGCCATGCTTCCTGTGCACGCTTCACCTCTTTCCTCACCAACGCCCGCCCGAGCTGGTCCTCACGAATCTGCCGCCTTCCTTCCCAAACAGGACCCACAGGTCATGACACAGAGGGTCTCAAACCTCCCCTGAGGGCGGGCGGGCAGGGGAGGGGAGGTCAGCCTTGGGGCAGGGGCTTCCACTGGCCTCCAGCCTCCACCCTAGGATGACCCAGGCCCCAGAAGCAGGTCCCACACCCCTGCAGTGTGGGGCAGTGTGGGTTGGGTGTGGGCCTGGGGCCAGGGGAAGGGGTCTTTCCCAGGTGGCTCGGGCAGGCACAGCCGGAGTGGGGAGGCTGAGGGGGCTCGGTGGCTCTGCAGACCCAGGGACACCCTCTCCACCTCTCTGGGCCCTGGCCATGGCTGGTCTGGAGGGAGGGCCTGCCAGGTGGATGTGGGTCCTGAGCCGGGCTGGGGGTGGGTTGTGGGTCCTGAGCCCGGCTGGGGGTGGGTGTGGTCTCAGCCTCCCCCCTGCCCAGGCATCTCATTGTAGGGCCCTGCTCCCCACTCAGGGCAGAGCGTAGCAGGCGCCCAGGACAGACCAGTCATGAGGAGACCCCCAACAGGGATGGGGTGGGGCCAGGGGAGCCCTTCGTTTCAGAGAAGGCTTCCTGGAGAGGGTGACATTTCTGCTGCACCTGGATGACAAGAGGGATGTGGACAAGCTCTTAGCAGCCCACAGATTCCCCAGGGGGTGTGCTGCACAGACATGAGCATCCATTCATCTATCTGTCTCTCCACAAAATCTTGACTCGCCGTGCAGAAACCTGGCCAAGGACTTAGAAGGTACTCAGATTAGCAGCAGGCCAGCTCCCCCGCCGTGGCTAAGATCCAAATGAGCCCAGGTTTTGGGAGCGATGTTAACTACCTACCAAGTTTGACACTGTGAGGATTTGGGTCCTGTTGTATTTACAAGAGGACTTACTCAAGCATATCTTAGAGCATGCAGGACACAAGAGTTGGGTCTTTAAAAATGTGACACTTCGAATACGTCAAAGAGCTGTCTACTCAGCTTCCATGCAACCATCCCTCTATCATCCCACACACCCACCAAGTTATCTATCCATTTGCCACCCATCCATCCATCCACCCATCCACCCATCCATCCACCCATCCACCCACCCATCCACCCATCCACCCATCCACCCATCCACCATCCATCCACCCATCCACCCACCCACCCACCCATCTATCCACCCATCCATCCACCCATCTATCCACCCATCCATCCATCCATCCATCCACCCATCCACCCATCCATCCACCCATCCACCCACCCATCCACCCATCCACCCACCCATCTATCCACCCATCCATCCATCCACCCATCCACCCATCCATCCATCCACCCATCCACCCGCCCATCTATCCACCCATCCATCCATCCATCCACCCATCCACCCATCCAACCACCCATCCACCCATCCATCCACCCATCCACCCACCCTTCCATCCACCATCCATCCACCCATCCACCCATCCACCCACCCATCTATTCACCCATCCAT
>CAUYSK010039995.1:0-11835 GCA_963575035.1 Avahi laniger | reverse complement strand
CTCTTGCTCAGGCTGGTCTCAAACTCCTGAGCTCAAGGGATCCTCCTGCCTCGGCCTCCCAGAGTGCTAGGATTACAGACATGAGCCACCGGGGCGGCCGGAATCATAGGTTTTAAGCGGGGAAGCTAGGATTCTAACCCAGGTTATGAGAATCCTTCTCTTGGAGTTCCCTTTTTCCCTCTACTCACAGCCACCCATCCATTCGCGAACGGCTGCAACGCAAGGAGGACTGCACTAAAGGACAATAAGGTCATAAAGTATATCAAGCAATAGGAAAGGAGAAATTCTGAATGAGGGCTCTGGAAAGGCTGCAAGATGACAGTGGAGTTGGGCCTTGACAGATGTTTGCCATCTTTGGGGAGCTGGTGCTGAAGGACACGGTGGGTGAATTAAGGTGGGAACGGGCTGGGGAGATGCGGCTTTCAGTCCTGGCTGTGCACTAGGTAGTTACGAATGTTGAGAAGGTCGTGTAGCCCTTCTCTAGGCCTGTTTCCTGAGGGACTGGTGCAGCGGGATGGGAGGGGTGCGGGGTAGGGACAGCTTTCACGAAGAGAGTGGCAGACAGGCTGACCAGCCTGGAGGTGCGATGACGCAGCCAGTCACTCCACGAGAGTGGTCAGGCTTCGCGGTGCCTAGCGCCGAGCTGGAACACAGCGTGTAAGTCTGTCGTGGGCCCTTCATCACGGCTGGGGGCCGGCGGGGGCCATGGGGCAAAGATGCTCTTGGAAGAAGTGACCTTGGTGCCCGGGATGGGGAGCACCTTAGTGCGAGGCAGGGACACCGCGGAGCGGGCGCCGCTGACTCTGCACTCCGACCGCTAGAGGGCGCTGCCTTCCAGCTGCAGTCGGAGGTGACTCTCTAGCCGCTCCCGCAGTTCGTCCGTCCAGCCTTCCGCTCCGTGTGCCGCTAGCCAGGGAAAGCCTAAACTAGGGGTGGAAATGGGATGGGGGTGTGTAAGACTCGGTCTGGTGGGTCCTGGAGACGCAGGCTGTACCAGAGCAGCAAGTGACTCTTAACAGCGGGGAGAGGGCTGGAAGTGGGAAGTCTGGAACTTTCTGGGCCCACTGTAAGCCAGGGGCAGGTCTCCCCTCCCCGATAAAACGTGGTGAGTCCCAGAGCGGGCAGGGATGAGAGTGCAGATTAAGCTGGCGTCCTCACTTGAGTCTTCCCCTGGGGCTCCTAAACTGCGTTGGCCGCCCCGGGCTGTGGACCTCAGGCTGGGGAGGCGGCTGGGTAAGAGATTGCGCACGGCAGCCAGCGCCCTCCTCTCCCCGCTCGTTAAGTCGGAGGCTCCCTAGTTGGGTGATCCTGGAACTGCGTGGACTCCTGCCTTCAAATCCAGCCTTCCCGTGATCTCGCACGTTACTTAACCTCGCTCAGCCTCACATTCCTCTTGTGTTTAAAGCTACTTCATGGGAATGTTGTGATGGTTAAATGACACATAAAGCTTTGCCCAAGGTTTTCTGGGGAGTGACTGTCGCTGTGGGGACAAGATTGTAAGGAAGAGACTCCATTATCTGTCACCAAAGCCCAAATCTAACCTCTCAGAGGAGCTGAAAGGTCCGCTTTAGCTCCGCAAATTCCTCTCTATATACGTGGTTTTTTTTTGAGACAGAGTCTCACTCTGTTGCCCTGAGCTAGAGTGCTGTGGCGTCAGCCTAGCTCACAGCAACCTCAAACTCCTGGGCTCAAGCAATCCTTCTGCCTCAGCTTCCCGAGTAGCTGGGACTACAGGCATGCGCCACCGTGCCCGGCTAATTTTTTCTATATATTTTTAGTTGTCCAGCTAATTTCTTTCTATTTTTTTGATAGAGATGGGGTCTTGCTCTTGCTCAGGCTGGTCTTGAACTCCTGAGCTCAAACAATCTGCCCGCCTCGGCCTCCCGGAGTGCTAGGATTACAAGCGTGAGCCACCGCGCCCAGCCAATTCCTCTCTATATGGATCTCCCACAGAACTGAAAAAGATGCCCAGAGAAAAGCATGTGGAGCCCCTTCTCAGAATAACATTTAAAAATTAAAATCCACAGGATGAAAAAAAAAAAAATTAAAACAAGGCAGTTGTCAAAACATTAGAAGAACGTGTGATGGAGTAGTAGCTTATTTAGATCTAGCATCGGCCCAATAACTATGGTAATTTCGTAGTAGTGGTGAGTGTAAATAACATGTGGAGAAATCTGTAACAACTGTAATGAGATTTAAAAATATCCGTGATTTCTACTGATGGCAAATTCTACTGTAATTCATTGCCTACATTCATGATTGAAGCAAATGCTAACTTTCAATTAAAGATTGGTAAAAATAAATATGTATTTCTCCCCCGAATTCACAAATCCCAGAAATTAATCTACTCAGGGACCTCTTGGAAGTCCGTGGACACATGTTAAGAACTCCTGCAGACCAGGCTCCTCATTTTGCAGGCAGAAAAACTGAGGCAACTAGGTCTCCTGATTCTTAAACTAGAGGTCTTCCACTGAGGTGCATAACTCTGGTACTTGGGGAAAGTGATCTCTAAACCACTTTTTCACCCTAGAATTTCCAGATTTACTCTGCCAAAAACACACCAGTGGCTAGAAGCCTCCCTTGTTTGTAGCACCTCCAGAGGGCACCACCTGGGACGTGAACTTTCCTCAGAAGTGCCTCCCAGGGCCTGCTCCAAGCTGCGTGGAGCCCAGGGGCTTGAACCAGCTCAAGCCTTGCAGGCTCTAGCAGGAGATTGATCCAAACCTTGGTAACTTTCCTCCAGTAATTCTTTTTTTTATTTATAAAAATGACCCTTTGTCTTTCACTTCCCCACCCTGCCCCCACTGGGGCACCGAACAAAATAAGGTAAGAGGATTTCGAACAGCACAAGGGATTGAGGCTCTGTCAGGTAGAGCTCCTTTAAGGTACTCACCTGGATTTCCCTCTCTTGAACACAGCGTGGCTCTTTCCCATTTGAGGAATGTCAAAATGGGGCCAGGATCCCTGAAAGCCCGTGGAAGAAGAGTGAGCATGCCAGCCTGGCTGGCACAAGTAATCTTCTCTTCCCCAGGCTCCTGGGGGCAGAGGACATTTCCCTTCAAGAAGCAAGTTTCAGCCAGGCATGGTGGTGCACTGTAGACTCAGCTACTCCCTAAGGAGGCTGAGGTAGGAGGATCACTTGAACCCAGGAGTTCCAGGCTGCAGTGAGCTGTGATCACATCACTACACTCGAGACCTGTCCTCACCTAAGAGGTTCTGTCAACTGTCTTATCCTCTTCCCAGACCCCAAGTCCCCAATATGCCTCTTTACCTCAGAACAGAAGTTCTTTCTTGCTCTCAAACTGGGGGCTCACGTTGAATGAGCTCTCAGCGCTCAAATTGTTCTTTGGTCTTGTTAAAAGCCCATCTCCCCACTTTCGTCATTGCTCATGCCTTCAAGACTGTTACATTTGGTCTTTGAAAACCACAGAGTGGGTTTTTAACAGTCAGAGGTCTTCCTACCCCTCTTTCCTCCACCCCCACTGTGGACTTTTGTCTCCTTTCTCTCCTGCACCTCCTCCCCTGCTTCTTTCTCCTTTTCCTCTTCCTTTTTTGTTTTTTTTTTTTTTTTTTTTTTGGTATTAGTAGACTAAGGTGCTGAGAGGGCTGAGAAAAACCACCGCTTAAAATTGTTTTCTTTGCCTTAGGAGACAAAGATTTTTTTGCTCGGTAATTCATAATAAAGATAGGACTGATAATAGACTAACTAGAAGATAAAAGGACAGAATGTGCCCTCAAGTGTAAAGAGAGGTGCCAAGTGGGCCTGGTGTGGTGGTTCGGGAGGCTGAGGTGGGAGGATTGCTTGAGCCCAGGAGTTTGAAGTTGCAGTGAGCTATTATGATGCCACGGCACTCCCGCCTGGGTGACAGAGCAAGATTCTGTCTCTAAAAAAAAAAAAGAAAAAGAAAAAAGAAAAAAGTACCATGTCTTTTTTCAAGAGTAGGCTTTGATTAGGGGTAGGAAAGAGAGCTGCTCCAGGCTAAAGGGGAAGAAGGACAGGGAGCTGTCAAGGAGCCAGGAGCGAGGGGGTGGTGCACAGGGGAGATGGGGAGTGAGGGCACCCAAAAGGGTTCTGCGTGTGGGGGTGAGAGGATGGACGAGTGACCTTATCTCCTCACCCTTTCCTTTCCTTTCCTTTTTTCTCTCCTCTCCTCTCCTCCCCTCTCTTCTCTCCTCTCCTCTCCTTTTCTTTGAGACAGAGTCTCTGCTGTTTCCCTGGCTAGAGTGCAGTGGCATCATCATAGCTCACTTGCAGCCTCAAACTCCTGGGCTCAAGCGAACCTCCTGCCTCAGCCTCCCGAGTAGCTGGGACTACAGGCATGCATCACCACACCCAGCTAATTTTTCTATTTTTAGTAAAGACTGGGGGTCTCCCTCTTCCTCAGGCTGATCTTGAACTCCTGAGCTCAAGGGATCCTCCTGCCTTGGCCTCCCAGAGTGCTAGGATTACAGGTGTGAGCCACTGCTCCTGGCCCTCCTCACCCATTTCTATTCTGTTCCTGCTTGGTCAGTGATGGCTGGAGAGATTGCAATGATTATTCCTGATTTCTAGGGTAGTGCTCTTTAGATGGTAAGAGCATTGGTCTGAGAATTAGAAACTTTGGGCTCTAAGTCTTGCAAGGCCGGGCCAGAGGACCTCAGCACAACAGGAAGCCCTGTGGTTTTGGAGCAAACACGTGTCATGATTGCCAGCCAGTGCCAGGCTACTCAGAAGCTCAAGTGGGGAGAGGGTTGGGGGAAATTTTCTATAATTAATCTAGAGTCATTCTCCCCCTTGTTATTCCTATTATTGGATTAAATAGTACTCTGTGGCCCTAAAAACAGTAAAATGCTCTGGGGTTTGAGCACTCGCAGTTGGCCCCAGTGAAGCCATCATCAGATGAGACACATCAGAAGCATTTCCTCATTCCATCAGAGTATTCAGCTTTCACAGCAGAATACGTCCATTCCAGGAGCATGGGGGATGGGAACCCACGTTGAGAAGGAGTGTCTCTCACCCCATCTGGTCTCTCACCACCGTCCTGGTCACAGGACACCTAGCCGCACAGACATAAACCACTAAACTGGGGCCTGGTCTCTGGTATACCAGTATTCTTATTTGCTATCTCAATGAGAGTGGTCAAACATATGACCTCTGTTCCCTAAAATGGAGATTTGTCCAAATGTGGCTCTCTGTGACATCTTCCAGAGGTTGACTATGAGTGCATTCAGCATTTCTCGTGCTCCGCGGGCTATATTGATTATTGAGAACACGAAGAGAAGTTAAAGCTAACCAGAGTTGTGGATGCATGAGGGTGGGGCCCCTTGAGTACCAGCAGACACACATGTATTCATGCTGGTTATTGTGAAAACCTCAAAGCTCTGTAAAGACCTCACGACTCAAAACTGAATCACAGTGGGTTTCCTTCGTACCTGTCATGCGATGTCCATCCATCCTGCAGAGAGTTGCATGCATAGTTCTTTTAAAATGCTGCTTTTGCTCACTCTTCACTGAACGTTATTGTGTGCCCGGCACTGTGAGGTGGCTGAGGACTGAGCCGGGCCTATTCTCAAGGGCAGCGCGCTTTGCTGGGAGAAGCGCATGTCCCTGTGAGGCAAGGCAGAGTGCACCAAGAACTGTAAATTCCCTAGAAGTGAGAGAAAACCCAGGAAGGAGGGAAAGATAGAAGGAAGAAAGGGAGTCTGCTCATGGGTCAGACACTGTTAGGCACTCTGCGTGGATAAAGCGACATTTGAATTGAGCTTTTAAAGAAGGTAGCATTTCAGAAGGCGGGGTTAGAAGGACAAGATGAACCAACAAGGAGTAGGGACATATGGGGCTTCTTTGGAAACCAATGAAGCAGTGAAGTGGCTGCATTATAGGCTGCCTCCTGGTCATCCAGAGCCTCCCTAATATTTATCCTGTGGCCCTTTGTTTTTATTCTTTAGAGATAGGGTCTTGCTTGTTGCCCAGGCTGCCATGCAGTGGCACGGTCATAGCTCACTGTAGTCTGAAATTCTGTGCTCAAGTGATCCTCCTTGCTTCAGCCTCCCAAGTATCTGGGACTACAGGCACGTGCCACTACTTCCAGCTAATTTTTCTGTTTTTTGTAGATAAGGGGTCTTGCGCTTTCTCAGGCTGGTCTCAAACTCCTGGCCTCAAGCAATCCTCCACCTTGCCCTCCCAGAGTGCTAGATTACAGGTGTGATCCACT
The DNA here is from genome assembly GCA_963575035.1 of Avahi laniger. Taxonomy (NCBI): domain Eukaryota; kingdom Metazoa; phylum Chordata; class Mammalia; order Primates; family Indriidae; genus Avahi; species Avahi laniger. Next base: position 5,641 of record CAUYSK010039995.1, on the reverse strand, counting down.
GCACCCAGCCTAATTTAAAAAAATTTTTTGTAGAGACAGGATCTCGCTATATTGCCCAGGCTAATCTTAAATTCCTGGACTCAGGTGATCCTCCCGCCTCCCAAAGTGCTAGGATTACAGGCATGAGCCACTGTGCCTTTGAATGTCTAAGGTACCTGAATCCAGTTATGCAATTTAGCAATTGTCATTGTTTTCAACATACTGATAGCAAGTACTTTGACATTAAAAAAAATAAAAGGAAACTCGGATGGATATCGAATCACATGTTTATCTTACTTCTGTCGAATTGTGGGGATTCACAAGAGGAAGGGACTGCAGCAGCATCTACGCCAGTCCCTGGAAGTGTACAGAAAATTCTGTGCCAGTGGTTCTCAAACTTGAGAATGTATCAGAAGCACCAGAAGAGCTTGTGAAAACACAGATGGCTGGGCCCAGCCGCAGAGTTTCTGATTCTCTAGGTCTGGGGTAGAGTCCAAGAAGCTGTATACCTACCAAGTTCCCAGGTGCTGCTGCTGCTGCAATGCTCCCTGCAGACTCTTGCAGGTTATACTGCGTGCGTCCTCTGCTTGAATCTCTCTAGTGGCATGTAGCTCACTACCACCCAAAGTGCTTACCCGATATTTCTTGTTGAAAACCTCCGGTTATTTAAAAATTCTTCCTCGTGTTGCCTTCAGAAGTGCCTCCCTTTAACTTTCAACCATTGCTCTGTTGAGGGCTGCCCAGGGGACGCGTCTGTGGATGATGGTTAAGTCACGGGCACAGGAGTCAGGCTTTCTGGCTTTGTATCCTGACTGCACCACTTGCTCTGTGACCTTGGGAAAATTATTCAACTTTTCTGAATTTTCCTAAACTGTAGAATGGGAATAATAGCACTTACATCATGGGACCGATGTTTAGAGTACATGAGAAAAAGTATGTAAAATAAATAGATGATGCTTGGCGCGCAGTACGTATTCAGTGGATGTGGACTGGTATCATAACCTAGTTTTCCTTTTTTTCTTGGGAGTCTATCAAATCTCTGAAGAAAGTTAATCATTCTTTCCAGTGTTTCTCCTTTCTGGGCTAAATATCCTCAATTCCTTCGATGATGCCTTCCTGTTATTTCAGTGGTTTCATGGTTTCGGTTTTTCTTTGTCCTTGCCACTCTCTTCTGAACAGAGTCCGTCCGGTTCATCAAACTCCCTTTTCAGGTGTGAGGCTCAGACCTGCCACCCGCCTCAGCCTAGTCACAGTCTCATCTGTTCGCTGCAGCCGAAGGTCACTTTAGCTTTTGTGACTATTTCCACATTTCACTCAACTATATTGGACTTCGGGCGATGAAGACGCCAGAGGCTGTGTCCGTGTGTCATCTGTCGCATTTCCCCTGCGAGCTCCCTTGGCTGCATCCGCTCCAGGCTCTTCGTGTGTGTGAGTCTGTGGGGTGCTGGCAGGGGAGAGCACCTCTGACTTGGGCCCGCTCCAGGGCTTACCCTGCTTTGGGACTTCCGTGGCATTGGTGAGCAGCGCCAGTGGCGGGGAGGAAGCACATCCGAGGCTCCAGGGGCCTGGTGGGAGGCCTGGCTTCTTCCCTGGAGAAGGGAGGTTCAGAGTGAACTGACACCTGGCATGCCAACAGTTTTCTAGAAGGAAACCAAGCCTCAGGGCCAGGGGGCATTTAGAGCAGAGCCGGGTAGACATTTTAACCCCCGCCTCCAGCCACTGGCTGTCACTGCTGGCCTCTTGCCCCGAGTCCCCGGTTATATTAATATAATACGAAGAGGGAGTCAGAGCTGTTTTATTGTGGAGACAGGGGTGACAGCTTCAGGGGTTTGGGTGTCAAGAGGACAAGGCAGGCCCTGGGAAGAACATCTCTCTCAGCCTCTACTCTAATTTCCAGTCTGTAATGAATGGCTCACCAGGAAAGCTCAAGTTCTGTCTTTTTAAATAGAAGGCAGAGAAAATCTGTCTGCCCATATTACTGAAGTGTGGTGGAGAGTCTGCCCTGTCCCTCCCTGGTCATAGAGGACACCGTGTTCCTTTGCAGCCAGGCCTCCTGCTGATGGGAGACCAGGCCCGTGGGGCTGCTGGCTTGAATGCTGCTACCTGTTCCGCACACTGATTTCTACACGGTTTCTCCAGGACACACCAGCCTGATGGCAGAAATGGCTGCAGTCACAGCTCTGTCTGTCCTGTGGGCTGGGGATCCCCCTACTCACCATGGCAAAGCCACACCCTCCTGCGTGGATAATAGGCAGGAGGCTTCTTTCCCCAACGCAGGGCCACATTGCCTCCTGGACATCAAAGTAACAGGATGTCTTGCCCGCATCTCCAGATCCTCCATCCTCCTCTGCTTATCGCCTCCTTGGAGATGCCGCCCACACCGCTCCATGCGAATCCCAGCTCTGTCTCTGGCCAGAGAAGTTGGGGAAACCGCTCTCCTGCATTTGTAGACGTCTATTCTTTCTCAGCCTTCCCGCAAGCACTGGGAATCCCAGGCGTTCTTGATGCCCAGGTCTTTGGATCAAGGCTTTAACATTTTGCCCTCCTGGATATTTCCAGCTGGTCCGGAGGAAAGGAAAGAGAGTGTTCAGGGAAGGACACGCTTCCGAGAGTGGAGCTGCAGGCGCGCTTATAGCTGGCTGGCACGGAGGCTGCACTCCACGCTAATGCGAATCACACCTCATCCTGACTTGGGCTTCTGAGGAGAAAATGTACCTTCTTCAGTGGATGATGAAGACGAGCATTGCTTTTTCCTGGAGTGTTAGAATTGCAAGCAGTGGGGAAGACAGGGTGGACACGATGAGTTTGCTCTCCAAGCTGGAATGTTGGGGGCACTGGGCCTGCACCGATGGAGGTAACGCTTTCAGGTAGGGGGGTCCTTCAGTCATGCCACAGTCTTGGGCCACTAGGCTGCTCCTGGTTCCTGAGTCCTCCTCACTGAGGACTCTGGATGGGATGGTCCCCTGGCTCTCTGTGAGGGCTGAGGTCATGCTGAGGCTGTGGCCTTGAGATCCCTGGCACGTGCCTTGCCTCCTGTTCCCCAGCCTGTCCCTCTGGGGGCACTTGAGAAGCTGGCCCTTTAAGACAAGGTCCAAACTTCCCGAGGACCACCGATCATTTCTGTATCTCTCAGAAAAGGCCAATCAGACACCCTTTTAACCCACACTCCAAGAGTGTCCAGACCTCGGACCATTCAGGAACCCAGAACATGGCATGTTCTTGCTCTGCACCTGAGTTTTTCTTTTGGTGGAAAAGGATCGTGTATTCTGACCCCTCTGCTGGGAAAAGAAGGAGCGAGTGAGTGACTATGCAAATATGCTTTGCAGCCAGCCTACATGTGTTAATGATTCACAGCTCTCCAGGGGTCCTCAGGCCTCCCCTGGCCTGACACCTGGCTACTGAAGAAAACTAGAAAGTTCCAATCAGCAATCATATGGGGCCACAGTGTGTGCCGCAGCAAAGCAGAGTGGCATCACCCCTCCTCCTGCCCATCACTTTCCTGTAAAACATTTATCTCAGTCTTGCATCTGGACCCTGGCCTAATAAATTCCTCCAAAGGTACGCAAACTGCACAGGCTGCCTCTTCAGGTGGCGGATGAGGCCAGAGTAACATAGAGAAGAGTCATAAACAGTGACCCTGGACAGAGACAGAAAACCGCTGGAGCTTAAAATGCCAGGCTCGGAGTAAGTTAATGAGCTACTAAAAGACAAGGTCATACTGGGAAAATTGGATCTGAAGTTGGAGTAAAAATTCGGGGATACCAGGGACGGTCCTTACGGGGTCAGGCAGATTGGTGTGGTAGAAGGAGCTTTGGTCATTGAAGCAAAAGCACAGGTTTTAGCCATAGCTGTGCTGTCAGTGATCTTGGGGTGACTTTGGCTAAGTCACTTCAGCTTTCTGGGTCTTTGTTTCATAGTCAAAAAATTGAGGTGATACAATTCAACAACAACAAAACAACTTGTTTTAAAAAATGGACAAAGGACTTGAATAGACATCTCTCCAAAGAAGATTAACAAATGGCCAATAGCCCATGAAAAGATGCTCACCATCGTTAATCATCAGGGAAACGCAAATCAAAACCACAATGAAATGTCACCTCAAACCTATTGGGATGACCCCCATAAAAAAAAAACATAAAATAGCAAGTGTTCATGAGGTTGAGGAGTAATTGGAACCCTTGTGTGTTGCTGGTGGGAATGTGAAATGGTGCAGAACAATGTGGAAAACAGTAATTTTTGGGGGGCTTAAAAATTAAACACTTGATTTAGCAATTCCACTTCTGGGCATATGCCCAAAAGAATTGAAAGCAGGGACTTGAACAGATATTTGTACACCCTGTTCATAGCTGCGTTGTTGACAATAGCCAAAAGATGGTAGCAACTCATTCAATGATAGGTGAATAGATAAATTAGAATGTGGTATATACATACAATGGATTATTAGTTAGCCTTCAAAAGGAAGGAAATTCTGACACATATTACAACATGGATGAACCTTGAGACATTTTCTAAGTGAAATAAGCTCATCACAAAAAGGACAAATATTATATGATTCCACTTCCATGAGGTACCTGGAATAGTCAAATTCATAGAGACAGAAAGTAGAAAGGTGGTTCCCAGAGTCTGGGGACAGGGAGGAATGAGAAGTTATTATTTAATGGGTAAGAATTTCGGTTTGGGAAGATGAAAAAGTTCTGGAGATGGATAGTGCTAATGATTGTGTAACAGTGTGAACATACTTAATACCACTGAACTGTACCCTCAATAATGGTTCAAATGGTAAAAATTTTGTTATGTATATCTTACCCCAATTTAACAAGAATTGAGGTGGAGAGATCAAAACTTCCTGACCAGATTTCTTAGATGTGCCACACGTGGGTTATTGGCATGCCAAGGTGAGGGTCCCTTCCACTTTTGAATAGACCACACAGGGCCAAGTACAGCTGAAACCCTCAGAAGATCACTTCCAGCGTTGAGGAGCTGCTGCTGCTTACTCTGGTATGCTATACACATATGGGAATATTTAAAATTTCTTATTTCTTAACCTCCTTGTCAAATATAATATATACACAGAATAAGTGCAAACAAAAATGTGTAGCTCAATAATTAATCATAAAACTTCTGTAACCACCACCTCGCTCAAGAACTAAAATCTTGCCAGCATCTCAGCAGTCAGGATATTGTGTTACCACCTAAGCAGGCATCCTCCAAAGTTGTGCTCCGTATTTGGACATGATATAAATGGAATCCTAAAATGAAAACAAAGGAAATATAGCTTTGTGTGTACAACAACATGAGTGAATCCGACAAACATATTGAATGAAATAAACCAGACATAAAAGGTATACATCAGAACAATCTGTTGGAAAAAAAAACAGCCTTTACTTCTGCTTTTTGTCATAAGTCAACTGTTCATATATGTGTGGGTCTGTTTTGGGGCTTTCTAATCTATTTCTTTTTTTCTTTTTTTCTTTTTTTTTGAGACAGAGTCTCACTTTGTTGCCTTGGCTAGAGTGAGTGCTGTGGCGTCAGCCTAGCTCACAGCAACCTCAGACTCCTGGGCTCAAGCGATCCTCCTGCCTCAGCCTCCCAAGTAGCTGGGACTACAGGCATGCGCCACCATGCCCGGCTAATTTTTTCTATCCATTTTTAGCTGTCCAAT
>CAUYSK010039993.1:0-12235 GCA_963575035.1 Avahi laniger | reverse complement strand
AAATTGATTACCAAATTTCCAAAGAGTAAGAACAAGCTGAAAGACATTCTTTTTCTACGGGTCTGGGATGAAAAGTTTCCTGACAAAGAGTCTTCCTTTGGTCACCTTGAATTTATCTAACCATTTCCAGGGCCCAACTTACTTGTCAGCTCCAGTACAGAGGATGATAATGCTTTATAAAACCAACTGGGGTATCTCGCCACAGTGGGAAACCTCTTTAAGACTGACGTCAATAAGCCCTCACCAAGCCCTGTTTCTAGGAGACCTTACATATATCCCAGCTTTTCCGAGCTGAGACTGGTGATGACAGGGTCAAAGACATGCGCTAGGGACCTGAGGTCAGCCTTTGCAAAGGTAACTACACAGCATTTCCTTTGCTTTTGCCCCATGCGGTGAAAGTGCAAGCTCACCAGGCAAAGCCCCAGAATGTAGGCTGGCAGGTCAGATGTTTCATATTGTTATGGTTCCTTTCTGTATTTGTATTTGTTCTGGATTATAAACCATGATGATGCAATAAAGGGCTGGGGCCATGAATTCCAAGCAGCTGTGCAGCGCTATTTCATGAAACGACAAGTCCAACTGTTATGAATTCAGACAACTTAATGATTTCAGTTTCACTGCATTGCTCTGCTCCCCAGGAACTTGTGGAAGTGAGTAGGCACCTATCATAAATCCAGACATACATACAACATGAAAATAGCTGGTGAAGCTTTAAATCAATGCAGAATGTTAGACCAATAAAAATGTCGATCGCACTATTTGGTGAGAAATATTAATTAACTAGAAAAAGTTGATAAAATGTATTTCTAAAAAAGATGAAACTGCTCAAATGTCTTTCTTTGTGCTTATTTGTATCTGCATGAATATAAAATGCCATTGGCTCTTCATCTTTAATACCTAGGGGATTTATAAGCATATTGCTTCAATAAAACTGGGTTCATCTGTACAGTACGTGGCTCAGATATGCATATTTAATTACTCTGAAAGTAATTTACTTGTACAGATGGTGGTATTAGAGGGTCTTACTTCAATTTAAATTACTTTCATTGGGAAGAAAAAGTGTTCCTTGGCTATGATTTCCAAGTAAAAATTTAACTTTTATAACATGTGGAATGTACCTGCTTGTAGTAATTATACATGAATAATCCCACACATGCAAAATAAACATTATTGTAAAATTTTGAAACCACTCACAGGGAGTAGTATTATAACAAGATAATTCAAGACTCTCAGATGCAAAGCTCACGGTGTTGTAAACTCTAAACTTGCAGCCAAACTATATAAACGAGCTTAGAAAAAGCCATGAAGATCTAATTTGCAGCTGAAAGCAGTGAGCAGCCTCCTTAGTAGGCCGCTGTGACTTACATTGGGTAAAACCCATCAAGCCCCTCCTTCCCTGAGTGAAATGTGAAAGAAATTAGGAGATAATTTGTGAGCCACACACCTGGGCAGACCTCAGAGACTCGACATGGACCTGCGTGTTCCCTGGCGGGGACCTGAGTCATTTTACACCCCCTTTCTAGAAAAGGAAAGGCTGCCTTCCCCCATCACAGCTTGGTGCCTTCTGAAATGCAACATTCATCCTGTTGAAACAAGCACCCAAATAAAAATGATCACTTTCAAAGGCAAGCCAGTCACAAAGAAAGACAAATGGCTTGTAGCATATTGTATTGATTATCACACAGTAGCTGGGTATTAAAAATCGGGAAAATATAAACGCTTTTGAAAAAGATATTGTTTTCTATTATGAGATTGTAAAAATGTGCCCATGTGTTTGTTCATTCTTCACTGCAAGTATTTCTTTATTAAAGCACTGCATCTCATAGGCGGCTCATGCACTACCCGCTATTCTGGTTGCTATGGTAAGTAGTCATGTTTTATTGAAGAGTAAATGGCCACCACCCACGTGAATGGCCCCCAAGTGGCCTTAGCAAAAGCTCCCTCCCCCACCCTTTTTTTTTGAGCCAACCTGATTTTTTAAAAATGAACATGAATTTTACCCTTATATAGAGTAAGACAAAATCTTCCTACTGTCTTCTCTCAAATCTCTCTCTTAAAATGATTCTATTCATTATGGACAATGAATTAAGTCACATCAGTCTTAAGAATCTTTGTGATTATACATTCATATATTAATATTTATGCACAAAATAAGCACATACAGTAATATTTGGGGGAGTATATTGTGGGGTTCATTTTAAATACTGAACCTAGAATACAAACAGAAAAGTACTTTGGTGGTATGTGCATGCTTGGGGATCCTATCATAAGACATCTCTATAATGTGAAGCCATACCCATGAAGCAAATTTTTCAAGCTAGCTATACTGTGTAACTGAAACTCTGTTTATCTATCTATCTATCTATCTATCTATCTACCTATCTAGGCAAAGAAGTCTTTGTCATATCGTGGTAATCTGACTGATTGCCAGTCTGCAGGACTTGAAGCAAATGGGGTCTGAGTGAGTGAGGTCAATTCTCTTTTTGATTCATGACTATTTGGGGTGGATATTACCAAAAGAATGCTTTACCAGAAATGCTTTGCCAAAAATTTGGCTTATGGAGACAAAATCTCTGATGACAATGAAAAAAATCTCTTGGACTAAAAAGCCTCCAACTAATTAACAGCATCCAGTTTCTTTAATGAATTCAGCTAGCAATTTCTGACCTATGCCATATTTCTATTTTTGCTTTATTTGCCTCAAATTTGGCCTGAAAATGACTAGGCTAGCTCCCCCACTTGGGTCACATAGTGTGATTTGGTGCACAAGTTTTCCTATCATTTGGGATTATCTGAATTGCTATTTTCTCACCAAGACCGAAAACTACTACTATTTCATGAAGAAGAAAAACACAGGGCAAGATGAGAAGAAAAGATAATGGAGAGCAGTGGAATGAGGAGAGTGTTTCTTAATTATGCTGTAGACTTCTGATGGGTCCTTTTTCTACCCTGCACTGTGCAAAGTAACTGTCACACAGTGACTGTTACAGATGATGCGGTAGTGGCACCCGGGTAATACAGCTGTGCCTCTGAGACATACAGGAGGTGACTTTATTTTTAAGAAAAAAAGCAAAAGAAGAAGAAAAAAGTTTAACCAAAAATGTTAAAGATTTTCCTTTATTTATGCTTATTACTGTTTGTTACATATTTTCAGTTATAAGGGATTTCTCCGCCCCACACATGTAATTCTTTTTATTGATTTTTATATTAAAGCAATTGGAAGCAATGTGGTATCGTTTTCTGGTATAATAGAGCCATAGAAGCATGACAGCAGACACCTCACTAGGGGCAATAACATGTAAACACTATATAAATTAGCCTCTTCTCATGCAGTTAATAAGAGAAAGTAAACACTTGCAGATGGAGTAGAATGAAACAATATTTTAGAGCTCAGTGTATGAGTTTACTGCAGTCCTTTCTTTTTATTACAAATGACCATCACTAAAATGATCCTAAATACCCCATTAAGAAAAACTTACTTGCTAATAGGTGAAGACTAATGAGGCAATAGAAAATATAATTGGAGAACTTGCTACCTCAACCACAGAAAATTATACTAATACGCACAACCAAATACCAGTATCTGCTAAACATTTTAGTTAATTCTGAAAAGTGAAAAATGCAAATATACTTCATTCATTTATTCATTCATTCATTCAAATTTAATTTATTACTTCATATGTGTAGGTGTTAAATGAAATGGAGGAAAAAAATAGCAATAGTCAGTGGAGTTAAAGTATGGAAAATAGGATTCTTTACTTGTCATGTGGAGTAGACAGATTCTTTAAGATGCGAGAGGCCCTGGACCTTTGAAAAAGAACTCAAAATGGTAATGAGAGTCCATCCGTGAAAATATATCTGAATAGCACAAGTGAATATTACCATTGTTTCCCATGTTTGCCTTCTTACTAGCTTTCTCCCACTGTGACCTCATGTTTCCCAATGGACTTTGATTCTCACGTCTTCCCACTATGGATTTAATGTTTCCGGTTCCATTAGCCACATCTGCAACCCTACGTCCACCCAAGGAGCATGAATGCAGTTTTGCATTTTGATAATAATTCTTCAGTGTCCAATTCCTGACCCTCCCCCGATTTTCAGCTTCATTACCCTCACATTTTGCTGACAGGTGGTAGTAGTTTATCCTGAAATGCCATCAAGATAAAATAGATGAAAACAAATGCAATTCAAGATGCAATATGATAACTGCCATTAGAGATATATAAACAGAATATTATGGAGTTTCGAACTGGAAAATGCCACTCTCAGGAATACCAGGGAAGCCTTGATTGATTCAAGACATATAATGACAGCAGAAGTTAAATCTGTGAGTCCCAAAGTGTGCTAGCAAAAAGCTGCCTCAAGATTTTTAGGGGAGAATCTTTTATAACCTAACAGAAAAATCTGACCCACAGAGCTCTTTGATTGCTTAAGAATGGTTTATATACATAACTATGTCTGAGAAAATGCATATAGAGAATTCTCACATTTTGCTCATAGGAATTTACAAATGTGGAGATGGGCTTTACAAAGAAGTAAGCCAATTATTTCAGCTTGAGTGCTTTCTTACATGCAAGTTAAAATTCTTAATCAAATTGAAATTAACTGTGTTAATACTGGATCTGAAGAAATTTAGGGGGTGTTTTTATACTCACCTCAATCAGGGAAAAACACAGTTCAAACAGAGAAAAAAACAATATATTGTCATGCATTAAGATGCTGTCCTCAATTTTTCCAGTTACATCGTTCTTGGAAGGAGGGAAGTGGGAATCTTTATTTTTAAACCACTGCAGGTCCTTCTGAGTCAAGAGGCTCATGGATCTCCAGTCGAGAAATAACACTCCATGACCTCCATCTCTCTGCCTCTGGCCAGGTGGGGACAGCAGACAAGGAGAGCCAGACTCAAGGCTTACCTGAGTTGTATGGATGTGCCTGAGGAGATGTCCCATCAAAAAGGAAACAATTATATGAGGAATCCAAAAGAATGATGTTAGATGTGAGGGCCCAGAGTAGTAAATGGCCATGAGAACTGGGTGTGTCCCACCAGAGAGGAAGAGGGGGGGCCTGTCTGGTAGGGCTGGTGAGGGAAAAGTGAGAAAAAAGGAGCAAAGGAGAAGGTGGGATGGAACAGGGCTTGCGAACAGCCCTAGCATGTCTAACACTTCCAAGAATGGAGTGGGGCCAGGCCCAGGGAGGCCAGCATCTACACAGTATGCATAAATAAGAGACAAAGATGCTGGGGAAGTCCTTTTGTACAATTTAGTTAGCTTATAGGGGTGAATGAACACTGAATTAGCAAGGTCATACTATACTCCCAAAACACTTGATTGGATGACTGATGGATGTATTCATTCACTCAAACATCTGATGTGTTTAGTACACATTCTAGGCAACCTGCTAGACTCTGGGGATTTAGCATTGGAAAAGATCGGCAAATGAATACAGTCTTAGCCGAGGTCTACTTTGTTGTGATTTGTTTTTAAGTATAAAAAGAATAAAGCTGATTGGGTACAATAGCAGGCAGTTCAATTTTTGGAACTGTCAAAAGGTATTGTTAAATAGTAAACAAGTAGTATAATTCATATTTAATTGCCAATGAGTCAATCATCAATTAACTTTGAAATGAAATAAATGAATAGCATGGGTTATTGATACCTATAGATAGTCCTCAAATAGTCTTTTTCCCTATCTCAACAAAACCTTTCATGGAATTGAATAAGTGGTGAAGTTACTGCACTGAATGAAGAATTATCATCCATATGATTCACAAGAAGTAAAGATGCCTATGCGCCTCACGTTAGGCCTCTTCACATAATCCCACATTTCTTGTAGGCTTTGCTCTTTTCTCTTATTTCTCTGCTCTGTCTCTGTGACTGACTTATTTAATTGAAAGGTGTTATCTTCAATCCCTGAGATTCTTTCTTCTGTTGTTCTACCCTGTTTTTGAGGCTTTCCACTGTGTTTTGTAATTCCTTGAATAAATTCTTCATTTCCACAAGTTCTGTTTTTCTTTAATATTTCAATTTCTTTAGTGAGTTTTTCTTCAAAGTCTTGGATTTGTGTGTGTGTGTGTGTGTGTGTGTGTGTGTGTGTGTGTGGTTTATTTGTGTTGGTTATCCATTTTCTCTTGCATATCATTGAGTTTTCTTACAATCCACGTTCAAAATTCTTCTGTCATTTTGGTGTTCTGAATTTTGTTGATGGCCATTGCTAGAGAGCTGGTGTTCCTCTTTGGGGGTGTACTTTCCACTTGAGTATTCATACATCCAGAGTTCTTTCGCTGATTCCTTCCCATCTGGATCAGCTGTTGCTTATTACCTTTAGATTTTTCATTTGAATAATAACATCCCTGTTTACTCTCTGAGCCAGTAGGTGGTGTTTGTGGGTGAGATTTGACCACATCCTGTATGATGAGTCAGTAGATGCAGTAAAAGGTTGTGCAAATTGACCTCCTTGTCAATAGGTAGCGCTTGCTGGGAGGGGCGAGCTGTAGTGTTTTTGGATCCTGTAAGCAGCTCTTGTTCCTCTGGAGAGGCACTCTAGTGTCTTAGGTGGTGGGTGGAGCCCTGGGACTTCCAGGTGTGTCCTTATTCTCCACCTCTGCGGGGGCAGCTGGGGGAGTGAGGCTGGGCGGGGCTGGATTGGGTGAGTCTGCCCTCAAGCTCCTCAAATGATGTTAGCAGGAGTCAAAGATCTGTTCTCTGCTTCTGGGCAAAGCTGCCAGCAAGGGGCTGAAATGGCCCCACTCAGTCTGCGTGTGGGAGTGTGGCTGACTGAGACCCGCAGTTTGGAGCAGACCTCTCTTCTTTCCACCCTCCCCTATTCTGTGGTTTCTCCCCAGCCTCTGTCAGCAGGCAGGACCTCAGGCCAGCGGATCTCCCTTGGCTGTGATGCCAGCCGGGAGAGTCCCTACCTAGGTCTGCAGCCCAAGCTGGGCCAAGGGCCAGGAGGGTTGCCCCTCAAGAAAGTTGATCTCCCCCTGAGAGCACACACAGCTCAGTAGGCTGATTCACAAATATCCCTTCTGAGCCCCAGGCAATGCGATGGAGACTTGGGTGTATGTAATGTGGTCTACAGGCCTGTGCTCTGGGCCCTGGAAATCAATCCCTGACCCTTCCAGAGAGAAGAGTGCTGGTCTGAACTCACTCATAGGGTGCCCAAGGTGGATCAATGTTTCTCTACCTCAGGATTTGCCCTGCTCTGCTGGAATCACCAGGCAAGCAGCACCTGGGAGGGCTGGTGGGGAGGGAGCTCACAGTCTGACTACCCCTCAGTCCACTGTAGGGCCCCAAAAGGAAATGTCCCCTTCCCTGTGAATGCCTCTGGGTGATGGCTAAATTGTCTCTCTTGGCAGCCACAGGTAGGGAAGGGGGAGGGGAGAATGAAGCAATATGGCTCCTGCTGATCGGCTTGGATCTGAGGTGCAGGAGGTGCCCAGAGGGAGCTGGGAGCCTGGTGTCCTGTCTGCAAGAGTCTCACCACTCACTGGCAGCAGCCGTCCCTGGACTGGTGTTGGCAGGTCTCTCCAACCACTCAAGAGCCCATCAGCGGTCCGAGACACAAGGGAGCGGAAATTTCAATGCTCCACCTACCCTTGTCGCTGGTCTCCAAGCCCCTAGGGGCCTTTCTCCTTCCAGTTCTCCTCCGCAACTTCTCCCCGTGGAGTCTCCTGTAGCTTCAGGCACCCTTCCTTCTGATCCTCATCTGATCTATGTTTGTCAGCCTGTTTATTTTTTTTCACTTTTAACATCTATCTTTTTTGCAAAGACACTCTGGCTGGCAGTTTTCCTCATCCACTATCTTGCCCCTCCCCAAGAAGTAGAAAATCTAAACTTATAAAGTGGTCAAACTCTAAAATAGTGAAGAGGTCAAAAATAGGAATTGGTAAATGAAGACCTGGATTATGTTGTGGGATGGTGCTCCTCTTTTGTGGCTAAACGGGGTCTAATACTGGTAGCAAGACTTTGAAGGGCATGTCTCCTGACCTTTCTGGGTTAGGCACACCAAGAGTGCACTGATTTAAGGGGCTGGGAAAACAGGTAGAAACCAGCACCTCCTTAGGGAACAGGGAGTCAGCCTGGACTTTGCCCAATTAACGACATATAAGTTGTCAGAGGGGTTCTAACTCTAGCAGGATTTCTGGCATCCTTTAGTTGCATGGCTGAGGCCCAAAAGGAAGATTGCACATAAAAAGTGAGAGTTGAAGTTCACTGGAAACTTTCATAAATTAAGGAACAAGGAACACAGCCTAGAAGCCTGTTTCAGTAAAGTATTACATTAGAGAGAGAGAGAGAGAGAAAGGGAGAAGAAAGAAGCATTATTCTTTATTTTGCCACAAAATACACTGAAGCTTCAGCTCCGTAAACACTCCAGTGCATGAATAACCCCAGCAAAAGGCGAGGCAATGACACCAGAGGATGAAGCAGGACAGTCCTCCCTAGCCGGTTGTGCCAGACAGGCTCGGAGAGTGGCGGGTGGGACAGCAGCCATGCAAGTGGGCCCCCCAGGAAACAGCAACGGTGCCTGCAGTCGGCCACGCTGGGCTTGAGGGTCTCGTCTCTGAGCACATAGGAGAAGCTCTTGGGGGAGTTCCAGAAATGCTTAAGTGGGGAAAATGTGCACGATGCTTGAGGGCTCTGTAACAGCAGGTGGGAAGCAGAGTAAACACGTGGAATACGAGTTGCTAACGTTAAAATAAACTGTTTGTTATCAGTCAGCCCAATGCATCTCAAAACTGACTGAGAAACAAAGGTTTTAGCACACAAATAATCAGTTCCTAAATAAATGAAAAGGGACTATTATGGCTCTGTTGAAGATCGCAGAGAAACTATTGTGTAACTGTTTCCAAAACACTCAACGGAGTGCTATAGAGATGTATAAAGTATCGGGACATTTAGCACCAGAAGTTTTCAGTGGGTGCCACATATTTATTATAAAGAAAGGGTAAGAGCCAGAGAACTAAAAACAATAGTGGATATAGATGCTTGAGCAAGTAAAAAAATAATTTGGAGACAAACAAATATCTAGATAAGATTTCTGTAACAGCTGTTGCTAAAGTGGCACATGGCTTATAAAAGTCAATGGGAGACTTAGACCCAGGGCATTTCAATGACCAGAAATTTTGTAAATAAGAAGATTATAATGTTCTTGGGAAAGAAACCCAGAAAGTCAAAAATTATTTATGTAGCATTTGATAATATTATTAATATATCCAGGTATGCTATTTCTTTTACATTTTGCCACAATTCTATGTATAATTCCTTCTCTTTTTACCTCCCATTTTTTCTGTCCTTATCCCTCCTTCTTTTTCTATTCCTCTCATTCCCTCTTTTTTCTCCTCTCCTCCCTCCTCCTTCTCCACTTTTTTTCCCCCGTCCTTTGTCCCTCCCTTCCTCCCTCTCTCCTTTCTTCCCTCTTTCCTTCTTTTCTGCCTGGATCACATTTCTCAGAAATCCACCATTTACGGAAAGACACTTTAAGTGGCAGTTTCACTCCAAAATTCAGGGCGCCTCTGCATGTCTATTATGTACAGTCAGCTACTGACAGGGTAGGTTCAGGGTTTGAAAGGAAAGAAGCAACCTCTGGACGGTCAAGATGGGAAAAAATTGTCTGCGTAAGACTATGTATTTCGGCGATATTTAATCCCAATGACATTGTAATACAGGTGTTATGGAAGTGGACTCAAATATCTATTCCTAGAATATTTAATGTTGACCTATCAAAAAGAAAGGTAATAAAAAACAATGGCTATCTGACTTTTATTTTATTGGCTTCAATGGACTACATGAAGTTACTTCCTTACTTGTATGTGCTACATTCCTCATTATTTCTTTGAGTTCTTTAAGCAGTCTTGGCCATATTGCAGCATTAAAGCATATTTTCCTGGGCTTTCATTTCAAGCCAGGCTCCATCAGGCTTTGTCTTATAGCTGAATAAATGCAGAGATTCTGAAATGACTCAAGAAACAGGAAACAAAGTAAACAAAGAATTATAAAATGAGACATACAATAAAGTTTGAGTTATTTAGAGTTATTTTGCCTCCAAACTTTGATATTCCTTCATTGTCTTATTTTCCCTCACAGTACTTATCACTGTCTAACATACTATATATTTTACTTATTTTTCTTAATGTCTGACCCCCCTCTCCACTAGGAAGTGAGCTCCATTATAGCAGGGATATCTGTGTGTGTACCTGCATGCATGCTCGCAGGCATGCAAATCTGTAACTGCTATTAACATCGAGGATTGTATCTCACACATAGCAGGTGATCAGTGAATATATGTTCAATTAATCAATCTCACTTTTTGGGAATTTATGATTATGTTTTAAAAACATTTGCTAAGCAAATGATTAATATAAATAAAGTTAAAAGAAGATAAGTTATTTAGATAATAGCAAAAAAAAAACCTTTCAGACACTTCAAAGGTAATTGTTTTTGTGAGAGAAAATTACTTAGAAGTCATTCAATATGTCATTATGCACTATTACAAAAAAAAGTATATTGTGTGTGTACACTAGAACATGGGCTCAATGATAATGTATCAGCTGCGGTATTATAGGACTTCTCTTTAAAAGTGTTCTCGAAGTTAGAGATCTCTCATCAATCCGGACTGACTTCCAGATTTGAAAGGTCTGTTAATTCCAAAAGCATCTGTAGGGTCAGATTACCAGGCAATATTAATTCACTAAATGTTTTCTGAGTGTTTATTTAGTAAAGGGCCCTTCATTACATGCTATGGGAAATATTAATAAAAAATGAAAAAGACATATTTTTCAGGGAGAGTAAAGAAGGGATTTGACAGGAGGCTGTGCAGGGAAAGATGCAGTGGATTGAGGAACCTGCGTAAACAAATCGCACGGATTGGGGAACTGCACGAAGCTGTTTGAGAACTGAGAACACTCTATGTTGAGGGCATGCAGGTTTATTAAAAGTTGAATCATTTTTCATGAATGTGCAGAGTATTTGGGAAGAAACTGTATAATAACCTGCCTCGGAGACACTGTATAGGAAAAGCTCCTTCTCGTGTGGCCTTCTTACTTCAAGATTTCCTTAGACCCCTTGGCAAATGTGTACCGAGAGCGAACGCATTCTAGGAGCACCAGAGAATGTAAGCTGAGAGATCTGGAAGCCCCGGAAGCAGAAGCAGATAGATGCACATTTGTTAGGGCACTTTATAGTTGGTCAGCTTACCAATTATTAAGTCAAAGACCTGAGTGGTTGTAAAGGGATCTCCCAGACGAGCCACATGTCAGAACATGAAGCACAAAGGAGAGATAGACCTCCATCGTCAAGAAATCAAAAAGTCTGAGGAACACCGAGATTTATTATTCTCCAAGTCTTCCAATTTGTGCTTAAAGTAATGAATACACAATAAAGATGAGTCATTATGTTTCCAGTCGCCACTCCAGAATCAACAAGGTTATTTTTCTTTAGCTAAATTAAGTTGCTCTCTTTATAAGGATTCATTATATGCAGGATGAATCTCTGAATTCTCATCTTAGAGAAATCATTTTTGTCAAATTTACCAAAAGAAACAGTAAACCTTTCTCTGGCTTTTTCTTAAAGTATCTTTTATTGTTTCTGTTTCAATACTGATTATGATAGTAATACATAATGACTACATAAATTTGTAAAAATACAAATAAATACAATAAATTAGAAAAAATACTTGAAATACCTCTGCTGCTATTATTTTGGTGTGTCGTCTCCCCAGTCTTTTTTTCATGCTAATAATGAATAGTTAGCATGAAATAATAGCATGAACAAACACACATACACACAGGCACCCAAACTGAAACATCTATTAATACATTAATGATTTTTGCTTTAAACATATTAAATATTTCTGTATCAATTATGTTTTCTTCAGAACATAATTTTTAATTATTGCATAGAATTTTCACATACAAATATACCATAACTTATTTAATCAACCTGTAGTCTTTTCTAGCATAAAGAAATGATAATGGATATGCTAAATGTTTACGTACAACATATCTGTTACTGCATTTTTAATATAAAAATTAGAAACAAATTAAATTAAAAATGCAGTGATACATTGTTCATCAATATTTAGCATATCTACTATTATGTCCTTATGATAAAATTGCAGGGTAAAGGGTTTGAAAAAATGTTCAGGATTTTGACATACATTGCTAAATCACATTTCAGTTGAGTGTGAATGATTATTTCCCTGAATACTTTCAATACTGATTATAGTAACTAAAAAAGGG
>CAUYSK010039992.1:0-11633 GCA_963575035.1 Avahi laniger | reverse complement strand
AAATTAATTGGACAGCTAAAAATATATAGAAAAAATTAGCCGGGCATGGTGGCGCATGCCTGTAGTCCCAGCTACTCGGGAGGCTGAGGCAGTAGGATTGTTTGAGCCCAGGAGTCTGAGGTTGCTGTGAGCTAGGCTGACGCCACGGCACTCACTCTAGCCAGGGCAACAAAGTGAGACTCTGTCTCAAAAAAAAAAAAAAAAAAACAATCTAATGACATGTCTGAAGCAAATAGAAAAGGAAGAGAAAACCAAACCCAAAGCCAGCAGAACAAAAGAAATAACTAAGGACAGAGTAGAAAACTACAAGAAATGGAGTATAAAACTACAAACCGAACCCAAAGCCAGCAGAAGAAAAGAAATAACTAAGGACAGAGTATAAAACTACAAGAAATGGAGAACAACAACAACAAAAAAAACAATCCAAAGGATCAATGAAACAAAAGTTCGCTCTTTGAAAAGATAAACAAAATTCATAGACCTCTTGCTAGATTAACCAGGAACAGAAGAATAAAGACACAAATAAGCTCAATCAGAAATGAAAAAAAATATATAACTGATACCACAGAAATACAAAATATCATCTATGAATACTATGAAAATCTCTATGCACATAAACTCAAAAATGTAGAGAAAATGAAATTTCCTGGAAATTCCTGGAAACACATAACCTCCCAAGACTCAATCTGAAGAAACAGAACTCCTGAACAGACCGATATTGAGCAACAAGATTGAAGCAGTAATAAAAAAGCTTCCAAAAACAACAACAAAAGCCCCAGACCAGATGAATTCACAGCTGAATTTTACCAGACCTACAAAGAGCTGGTACGCATACTGCAGAGATTATTCCATAACATCGAGAAGAATGGAATCCTCCCCAACTCATTCTACAATGTCTGTATCACCTTAATACCAAAGCCAGGGAAGGACACAACAAAAAAAGAAAACTACAGACTAATATCTCTTATGAATATAGATGCAAAAACCCTCAACAAAATACTAGCAAACCAAATTCAGTAGCACATCAAACAAAATAATCTGCTGTGACCAAGTGGGTTTCATCCCAGGGATGCAAGGATGGTGCAATGTATGTAAATCAATAAATGTGATTTACCACATAAACAGAAGCAAAAACAGAGACCATATGATCATCTCAATAGATGCAGAAAAAGCATTCAACAAAATCCAGCACCATTTCATGATAAAAACCCTCAACAAACAAGGCATAGAAGGAACAAATCTCAGAATTATAAAAACCATATACAACAAACCCACAGCCAACATCATACTGAATGGGAAAAAATTGAAAGCATTCCCACTAAGAACTGGAACAAGACAAGGGTGCCCACTGCCACCACTTCTATTTAACATAGTGTTGCAAGTCCTAGACAGAATAATCAGGAAAGAGAAAGAAATAAAAGGTATCCAAATCAGGAAAGAGGAGGTCAAACTATCATTTTTTGCTGATGATCTGATCTTATATCTAGAAAATCCCAAAGAATCCACCAAGAGACTCCTGGAATTGATAAATAAATTCAGCAAAGTCTCAGGTTACAAAATCAATGTACACAAATCAGTAGCATTCCTACACACCAATAACAGTCAAGCTGAGAGTCAAACTCAAGACTCAAAACTATTCACAATAGGCACAAAGAAAATATCTAGGAATATACTTAACCAAGCAGGTGAAAGATCTCTACAAAGAGAACTACAACACCACACTGAGGAAAGAAATCACAGATGACACAAACAAATGGAAAAACATATCATGATCATGGATTGGTAGAATCAACATTGTTAAAATGCCCATACTACCCAAAGTGATTTATAGATCCAATGCAATCCCCATCAAAATACCATTGTCATATTTACAGATCTAGAAAGTATAATTCTGTGCTTCGTTTTGAACCAGAAAAGAGCCCAAATAGCCAAAGCAATCTTAAGCAAAAAGAACAAACATGGAGGCATCACATTACCAGAGTTCAAACTATTCTACAAGGCTATAGTAACCAAAACAGCATGGTACTGGCACAAAAAGAGACACAGTCCAATGAGACAAAAAACAGAGAACCCAAATATAAAACCATACACATACAACCAACTGATCTGCAGCAATGCAGACAACAATATACATCGAGGAAAAGAAGCCTCATTCAATAAATGGTGCTGGGAGAACTGAATAGCCACAAGCAGAAGAATGAAACAGGATCCATATCTCTCACCACTCATAAAAATTAATTCAACACGGATAAAAGACTTAAATGTAAGGCATGAAACCATAAGAATGCTAGAAGAAAATGTTGGAAAAACTCTTCTAGATATTGGCCTAGGCAAAGAATTTATGAAGAAGACTTCAATGGCAATCACAGCAAAAACAAAAACAAATAAATGGGATTTGATTAAATTTAAAAGCTTCTACGAAGCCAAGGAAATGATCAACAGAGCAAATAGACAACCTACAGAATGGAAGAAAATATTCGCAAGCTATACATCCAATAAAGGGCTAATAACCAGAATCTACAAAGAACTTGAGCAAATTGGCAAAAAAACAAAAAACAAATAACTGCATTAAAAAGTAGGCAAAAGACATGAACAGAAGCTTTTCAAAAGAAGATAGACAAACAGTCAATAAATGTATGAAAAAATGCTCAACATCACTAATCATCAGGGAAACGCAAATTAAAATCACAATGAGATATCACCTTACCCCAGTTAAAATGGCTTTTATTAAAGAGTCCAAAAACAGTAGATGCTGGCATGGATGCAGAGAGAAAGGAACGCTTATACACTGTTGGTGGGACTGCAAATTAGTACAACCACTATACTATAGAAAACAGTGTGGAGATTCCTCAAAGAACTAAAATTAGAGCTTCCATTGGATCGAGCAATCCCACTACTAGATATTTACCCAAAGGAAAAGAAGTCATTTTAGCAAAAAGACACCTGCACTTTAATGTTTATTGCAGCACAATACACAATTGCAAAGATGTGGAATCAACCCAAGTGTGCATCAATTCATGAGTGGATCAACTAAATGTGGTACACATATACTATGGAATACTACTCAGCCATGAAGAAGGATGAATCGAAGCCTTTAGCAACAGTTTGGATGGATCTGGAGACCATTATCCTAAGTGAAGTATTTCAAGAATGGAAAAACAAACACCACATATACTCATTATTAAATCGGAACTGATGAGTACGCACGGGCAGAAGGAAGTAAAATTCAGTGGAAATCAAGCAGGGGGAGGGGAGAGGAGGGGATGGGAAAAAACCTACCTAATGGGTACAACGAACACTATCTGGGTGATGGGCACACTTATAACCCTAACTCAAGCATAACAAAAGTGATTCATGCAATCAAAAACATTTGTACCCCTATAATACTTTTTAGTAAAAAATCAATCAATCAATCAATAAAAATGTAAAGGGGCTATGCTGTTCCTAAGGCCTCAGTAAATACAAATCTGTTGGCTTTTCACAGATGGGTTGAAATTTCTCCCAGTTTGAACTTCTACACTTTATATGAGGAATCCAGTCAAATACTAAGTTGGAGAGGTGAAGCAATTGACATACATGTTTCTAAACCTCTACAAGGTATTTTTTTCCTTGTGGACACCATGACTCTCAAAAAGTACAGATGACTAGAATATGTAAAGGAGCTTAATATCCTGGCCTAGATATCACTAAATAAGTGATTCTTTAATTTCTTCAGCCTTCTAAATGATAAATGTCATTTCAATAGTTGAATAAAAATGAACACCCAAAACTGAAATGAGATTTATAGGTCTAGATTGCTCAAAGAAGTTTGCTTATTATCACCCAGATCATCCAACCAGCTGGAAGTAAATTCACTTGCAAGTAATATCTGCAGAATAACAGAAGGTCTAGAAGAGAGCTTAGCACAGAACATACTCTTGTGGTAGACTAACTGCAGTAATGGCCCCACTTTTTCACATTTCCTTGTATCTATTTCTTGCACACTAACTCTGGACTTAGGCATGTGACTTGCTTTGGCCTAGTGGACATTAGCAAGCTTGAAGCAAGCAGTTACCTGAATATACACTTGCACGTATCCACTTCCTCTCTTGGACCCCTGCCACCATCATGGAAACATGCCTGAGCTAGTCTGATAGAGGATGGGAAAGACATATGGAGTAGAGCTGAGCAAACTTAGCCAAGGTCATTCTAAATCAGCCAGCCCCAGGCTGACCTGCCAGCTGATTGCAGATACATGAGTGAACCCATGTGGAATCAGCTAAGCCTGGCCAGATCAGAACTGCCTAGCTAGCCCTTACATTAGTGAGAAATAATAAACTGTTAACTGTTTTAGGCTATGGATTTTAGGATGGTTTACTATACAACATTATTGTATAATAGATAATAATTGATATAGATATAATAGACACAGTACTCAGTACTTTCTCTACTCCTCCAGAGAATGCCTAATTCATAGGCATTTACAAGGCGTTTCCACATAAAACTCATATTTACTCTGAAAAAAAGAACCTTGTAAATTCAGCTGTCCAGAGTAGGAAAAATTCTATTAAAAAATTCTATTTATACAAGTACTGACTGTAGCACCTAGTTAAAGGCAACAACTTTATGCTCATTCTTTATGTCTTACCTGCTCTATGAAGACTTCCCCATTTCCCTGGGCTGGGTTTTTTTTCCTTCAGGCTCCAGTGTCTACACAGACTTCTAGCAATGTACTTATCTTATAGTATTGTAATGAATGATTTGAATTTCTCTCTTCCAATGGACTAGACTATGAGCTTCTTGTGGACAGTGGCTGTACCCATCTCTGTACCCTGAGAACAGTGCCTGATACATATTAAGTACATTGGTTCAGTGTATTATCAATTCAATGAATGCTAGGAGAATGAATGACAGATACAAAGACAATTGTATGGCCTCTGCCCCAGCAACTCAGAGGTTATTATTAAAAAGAGATGTGTAAAAATAGAGTTACACTATAGGGTGACAAATGCTATAATAAAGCATGTAAAGGGTTTCGAAGCAGCAATCAATTTTATGTGTGTGGAGGCAAGAGAGATGGGCAAGAAAGGTTTCAAAGAGGTATGATCTAAACCAGAATTTGAGGCAAAGGTTGCCAATTGGATAGGAGTAGTGTATGCTGGGACCAGCTTTCTTGAGTCTTGATTTGTAGTATGAATATTTGCTGATGGTCACAGTATAAATACCCCAACCCATGGCTGACTTCAAGTTACAAACTAGCTTGCAAAATTCCTTAATATTTAACAATCTGTACTCCCTAGCTGGTAGATACCAGCTCCAGTATACTACTCAATGGGACAGTGTCAGGATAGATTCAGGAAGAGGGAATTCCAGGTGGAACAGGTTGTACAACTAACAAAACAAAATGGTCAGTCTGGGAAATTACAAGTAGCGTGATGTTGAAGAGTAAAGGAGGGCAGAGCCAGGGGCTAGACTGAGAAACTCTTGCGATACCAGGCTGAGGGGCATGAACTGTATCCTACAGGGGAGCAGTTGAAGGATTTAAGGAAAGAAGTGACATGATCAAATTTGGTCTTTAAAGAGATCACTCTAGGAGAAGTAGAGACAGTAGATAAGAGGAGAAATTAGACATAGGAAAGCTAGTTTGGAGGCTAGTGCAGCAGTCCAGAAAAGTGGTACAAAGGCCTGAGGCTAGGGCAATTTCTGAGGATCTGCAAAGGAGACTGATATAACATATATTTAGGGGCAAATCTTTAGGGCTTGATCGCCAGTAATTTGTGGGAGGTGATGGGAAAAGAGGAAAAAGTAGACAATGCATCTTAGGCATTTAATTTATGTGTCTGGGAGGACTATACTGGTACAAACAAGCAAGAAATGTAAGAAAAATGGTAAGTTTTTGTTTTGGGGTATGTGTGTGTGTGTGTGTGTGTGGTATTAGGTAAGGGCAAGGTGAAGGGAAGGGGAGGTAGAAAAGGTAGGAAAAGTAATAATCAATTTGGTTGATTTGAAATCAATTAATTGGTTTATGTGGCTGTTGTTCCAATGCAACATGAAAAGTACATGTATCCCCAGCCTGAGCAACATAGCGAGACCCTGTCTCTACAAAAAATAAAATAATTAGCCAGGTTTGGTGGGGTGTGCTTGTAGTCCCAGCTACTCAGGAGGCTGAGGTGGGAGGATCACTTGAGCCCAGGAGTTTGAGGTTGCAGTGAGCTATGATGGTACCACTGTACTCTAGCTAGGACAACAGAAAGAGACCTTGTTTCAAAAAAAAAAAAAAAAGTACATATACACGATAGGGTTCAGGAGCTCAGAAAAAGAGGTTAACAAAGAAGATTCTGAAGCTGTCATCATACAGGGACAATTAAAGCTATGAGAGTACATAAGATTGCCTATGGGGAAAACCATAGCCACTTAGATTATACCAGGTCACAATCTAATACAACTTGATCAGATTTTCCTTTCGGGATGATCTCATTCCAGTGACTTCTGAGAATGAATTAGAGAGGAAATATACTAGCAGTAAGGAGACTAAATAGCAGTTACTCCCCTCCCCAAATTACAATACAAATATGCAAAACAAAACAACATACAAGTGGAATGTAATCATGGTTTTACACTATCTTAAGCCAGTACTGCAGGACCTAATAGGTTTCGCTCTTTTTGGAGCTCATCAGCTGCAGGTAACGGCTCAAATTTACTCTGATACAGTATACCTGTATAACATTTTATCATTTACAAAGCCTCCCATTCACAGTCTTCTATTTACTATATCCTGACAATTCTTGGGAGTTTCCTCAGCATTACCTTAAAGACACTTTACATTTAGGTCTCAAGGGCTTTGCTGGGGCAAAGTACCACATAATTCTTTTTGTTAAAATCCCCAAAAGCTGACTGGGTGAGGAACAGCACAATTGTCTACAGCCTAGGCTGTCATCTGCCCTACCAGATGGTCTCCTCTATTCTTAGCACCACTGCAGCACAGATCCAATCACATTGGTGCTTAGGTCTCTAGTTGTCCAGAGAATCCTGTTGGTCCTGACAGCCCTGGCCCTCTTATTTCTAAATTGGGTTACTTTTTCCATCCCTTTTCCTTTAATGCTTCTGGTAGTAAATCTAGAATAAAGGTTAATTTGAGAGAAAAAGGAACAAAATAAAATTAACTGATATACAAAAATCTTTGAGAACATTTTATTGTGACATTTCCTGAGGATACACTGAACAGTCTGTGTAGATATACATAAATACATACCAAACACTGGCATCCAGGGGCAGAACAAAGTGTATGGTAAGCTATCATCTGTGGTAAAAGGGGGTGAAGGAGACTATATATACATTATTTACTTTCATATGCAGAAAATACCTCTAGAGAGATGGCAAAGAGACTTTATTGTATACCATTTTGAATTGTGGACCATGTCGATATCAAAAAAATAAAATTTAACATATAGTTTCACCCTTCTATGCACTTAGCTGTGATTGACAGGTGGTACTTCATAGGACCACACGTGGAACTCATAAGGCCAATTGTTTTTGTTTTTGTTCTAACAGCTTTTTTTAATATCCTCAGAGTCTTAATTTTATCTTAGCATTCTCTAAGAACCAAAGCCCCATGGCAGAACAATATTTTAGCTGTATTAGTGTAAAACTGTTTAGTGTAAAACCTGTTTAGTGTAAAACTTCACTGCTTTAAAATTAAAAAAGAAGTTAACTCTTCACAAAAATACCTCCTATAACTTTCCTTCATAGTTTCTCACCTTCCTTAATGAAATAACATCAAATAACCAGATTGAAGAAAGCTAGGAAAGAAAGGAGAGACAGGAAAATGATATTTGTGAAAAGCATACAAAGGAAAGCCCAGAGAAGAATCTATGAAAGAAGGAAGAAACAAGTAAAAAATGTAAAAGTGTGATGGTAAATTTGTAGCATTGTATTTCAGTGGCTCATGCAGCAAATGGAAAGGTATATTTATAGTCATTACATTAAGAGAATGGCAGGTAAGATTTGACATTAAAGGTATGAAATGGATTTATGAATCCCAAACTACAATTTATCTCATCACTTTACGGCCATTGCCAGGTCTCTGGAAATTCGCCAGCCTCACATCATCTTAATGATGTTTATTCTGACATTCAAGGAAGAAAATAACTATCAACAACCAAAATTTGTTTTAAAAAATCATGATTTTGGTGGCTAGAAGAAAATGTTCACAGCCAACTTGTGGACAAAGACAATGCGAAAAGAATCTACCCTGTATTACTCACACCTCAAGTTCAACATGAACTCATTCTTACTTTAGTTCTAATCAGCCAATGTGCACAAATATGGCTGTACCTATGGTTTACAGCCAGCATCTATCTGTTCTGGTTGTTGGTGCCTATGGTATTCCAGCTGTTGAATATGTTGAATATCATTCTTGGCTCTAGCATCATACATCCACAAACCTATGTGGCCTAACCAATACTTCTAGGTAGGCCAAGGACTAAGCCTGTGAAAATGCATGGAGAACCTAGAATTGAGCATGCCTATAACACTTGAACACCTCCATGAAGGAGTTATCAAGCTAATGGTTGATTTTGGTAGCTTCTAGAGACCAGGACTTGGTGACCCCCAATCAAACAGGTGTGATTCTCAAAGAAGTATTCTTAAGTACCTTCTCAAGTATTGGTCAGAATAAGGGAACTACAGAATTGAAAGGGAGATATCATCAGTCAAATCTCCTGTCTATTGCAAAAATCTCCTTCATAATATGTGAATCCAGTAAGTCTTTACTTGAACATTTCCAGTGATAGACGTTCTCTTATTTGGAACTTCTCATTCTATTGTCAGATCAGTATCTGGCTCCTTCTTTTCCAATTCCCTAAAGAAGCAATTTTCAAAACCTAGCTCCCTATTCTTTCTACACTTTCTCTTTCATGGACCTTTCATTCACTCTCAAGGTTCAAGGGTTATTTCAAGGTTTTCTGTGGGTATGACAGCTCTCCTCATCTCTATTCCTGAATTCCCAACCACCTCTGAGATGTTAAGTCTTTACATTAAAAGGACCTAATACTTAATAAGCTTCAATTTCTTCAAATCTACTTCCCAATGTACATAGTATTGTTGCTGTATTTTAATTCTCTTTTAAAAATTCAATAATATATTATTATTGTTTTATACAATCTGAGTGTTTTAACTTACTTTCTTTCTATTTTCACATTCCCTTTTGCATCTCAAATAATTTTCTGTCTGAAGTTATCTTTCAGAACTTCCTTTCCCTAAAGGAAGGTACAGCAATGGCAATTCTGTTTTTGTTGTCTGGAAATATCTTAATTTTGCCTTCTTTCTTGAAAAATATTTTTGCTGGATAGTTGATATTCTAGGTTGATAGTTATTTTCTTTCAGAACTGTCAAGGAATCATTCTACTGTCTTCTGGTTTCCTTTGTTGGTACTTGGAAATCAGCTGTTTTCTTTGACTTCTTTTTCTATGACTGCTTTTAAGATCTTTGGCTATGGTGTGTGTCTATAATACATGGATTTTTTTTTTCTTTTAATCCTGTTGGGGATTTGTAGGGCTTCTTTAAACACTGCCTCTGCCCATATTATTTCTTTTTCTTTTAGTATTCCAGTTAGGAGACTTTTTCACTCTATCCTTTATGTCTCTTAAACTCTCCTTTGGCCTTATGTCCCTCTGTGTTGCTTTCCATATAATTTCTTCAGTTCTGTCTTCTAATTCGCTAACTTTCTTTACTGTATCTAATCTGCTAAATAACTATCCATTGTGTTTTTATTTCAACTATTATACTTTTCTCTTCTGGAAAATCTCTTTGGTTCTTTTTCAAATATGTTTGCTCTTCATATTTTTAAGACTTTTATTTCTGAAACATATTGAACATTTTATAATCTGCATCTGATAATTTCTATATCTAAAGTATCTTCAGTACTGATTCTGTTCACCATTCCTCCTACTGGCTCTTATTTGATGAACCTTGTTTTCTGGTGAGTTTTGTGATTTGTTTTCTGTGATCTGCTTATTTTTCTTCAAACTTGGAGAAAAGTTTCTGTGGAAATCCTAAGAGGGCCAGAACAAAGATCAGTTCCTCCAGAGAATATCTGTGTCACCTTTTCTCAGGCACCCGTGGACCACTACCATTTCAAAACCACTTTAAATAAATTTTCAGCTTGAGGTTTTATAAACACTCACTTGGTATAAATCTGGGCTACAAACTCAAGTGAAGGCCTTCTTATAGCTATGAATTTTAAATGGAGACAACATTAAGGTGTGACAAAGGCAATTTTCCTTGCAGTCCCCTGAAAAGGGAGATGAGCTTATTTCTCGGTCACCCTAATACTGAGGGTATAGTCCCTTTGGAATCCCAAATTTATCAGTGGAAAGGGAAGGGGACTTCAATTAGATCTTCCACCTTCAATCAGAACCAAGGATTTGTCTCCTGACTTCTGAGCCCCATGAAGCTACAAAGCTATGAAAATTGATTCAGCAAATGCCCTCAAGGCTAATGCCTTCTTCAGTACTCTTACTTCTCTGCATTCCTTCCTTCATTTAGTTTTTGGCTTGAGCATTCCATATTTTATTTCTAGCAAATTAACTCAGCATTTTAAATTATTTTCACCTGGAGGACTGGTCCAGGTACCAAGTCTGCCCTATTACCAGAGAGAGAAGTTCTAAACAGTACCTTCAAGCATAGGAGAATGGTAAATGTATGCTAGGAAACTATGCTTAAGTGGTTAGGATTGTTTCTTCTATCTCTCTGAACATCATCTCTTATATTCAATTCATCACAGCAAATCCTGTTGATGAATTCTGCCTTCAAATCTCTCATTTATTCTTTTTTTTTTTTGAGACAGAGTCTCGCTTTGTTTCCCGGGCTAGAGTGAATGCCTTGGCATCAGCCTAGCTCATAGCAACCTCAAACTCCTGGGCTCAAGCAATCCTTCTGCCTCAGCCTCCCAAGTAGCTGGGACTACAGGCATGCGCCACCATACTCGGCTAATTTTTTCTATATATATATATTTTTTTAGTTGTCCAGATCATTTCTTTCTATTTTTTTAGTAGAGACAGGATCTCGCTCTTGCTCAGGCTGGTCTCAAACTCCTGACCTTGAGCGATCCACCCACCTCAGCCTCCCAGAGTGCTAGGATTACAGGCGTGAACCACCGCGCCGACCTCTCATTTATTCTTTCTTTTTTTTTTGGGACAGAGTCTCACTTTGTTGCCCTGGCTAGAGTGAGTGCCATGGCGTCAGCCTAGCTTACAGCAACCTCAGACTCCTGGGCTCAAGCAATCCTACTGTCTCAGCCTCCCAAGTAGCTGGGACTACAGGCAGGCACCACCATGCCCGGCTAATTTTTTCTATATATTTTTAGCTGTCCAATTAATTTCTTTCTATTTTTGGTAGAGACGGGGTCTCGCTCTTGCTCAGGCTGGTCTCGAACTCCTGAGCTCAAACAATCTGCCCGCCTCGGCCTCCTAGAGTGCTAGGATTACAGGCGTGAGCCACCGCACCCGGCCTAATCTAACATTCTTAATGGTCATGGACACATCCAAAAGAAATTTGTTCTAACCATATATTACATATTTACATACACACATACTCCTGAATATATCACAGTCATAGAAGATCAAATTGCAAATTTTCATGGATAATTTACTTTG
>CAUYSK010039991.1:0-16320 GCA_963575035.1 Avahi laniger | reverse complement strand
GGAGAAACACTGGTGAAAGTTGAAGGCCTGAGACATAGACTCAATAAAATACTGATATTTAATTGGTAGATTATAGAATATTCTTCCTGTCCCATATTTTGCTACTATGAAAACAGAGTTTTAATATAATAACAGATGAAGAAGCTAGAAACTTCAAGACACAAAATCTCTTAGTGAAGAAGTACTTACAGAAACACAACTCAAAAGGAGAGAAAAATAGAGCCAGAAGAAACCGAAGGCTCTGAAACCCACGGCTACTGCAAAGATTAAACACAACCCAACTTCTGCCAAAGTTAGCTTATGTTAAAATCATCTTTTAAAAGTGAATAAAAAACAAAAAATTCTCAGACAAAGAAAACTGAAGGAATTCATCCCCAACAGTACTGATCTTGAATAATTGTTTAAAAAAGTCTAAAGGAAGTAGGAATATTATTGATCTACAAAAAGAAAGCTATAGAATTGGAGAAGGAATATATGATGGCAAAATATTTTTGTTTTTCTGAATTGACATAAATAACTTTATTTAAGAAATAATAGCAGGTGTATATTAGGTGATTATAGTATAGGGATAAATGAAATGAATGGCAGTGATGTCACAGGACAGGAGAGAAAACTGTGATTCCTCTGTATCTGTACTACAAATGGTGTGGTATAAAGTTATTCGAAGGTGAACTTAGATTAGTTAAGAGTATATTTTAAATTCTTCAGCAATCACTAAAATTTTTGAAAAGAAGTATAATTGATACTGTAGAGAGAAGACAAAATAGAGTGATATAAAATGCTCAATTAAAACCAAAAAAGGCAGAAAAGAAGGGAAAAATGAAGAACAAATGCAATAGATAGTAAATAGTAATAGATGTGAAAAATCTTAACAAACTATATCAATAATAACTTCATATATGAATCACCTAAATATAATAACTAAATGATAGAGATTGTCAGAGTGGGTTAAAAATTTCCTAAACATATTCTATCTACAAAAAAAAAAAAACGAAATATAAGCAGGTTGATTAAAAATAAAGGGATGGACTTCCAGCACTATGCTGAATAGAAGCGGAGATAATGGGCAACCTTGTCTGGTTCCAGTTATAAGTGGGAATGCTTCCAATTTTTCCCCATTCAGTATGATATTGGCTGTGGGTTTGTCATAAATATGCTGAAATAAAAAAAAATAAAGGGATGGAGAAAGCTATATCATGCTAACACTAATCAAGAGGAAACTGAAGCAACACAGGAAAATTTCAAGGATAAAGATGGCTCCATCTTTTATGAAAACATCATAATCCTGAATGTGTATTCTGATAGAATGTCAAAATACTACTAAAAGAAATAGAAAAATTCACTATTATTATTTGGAGATTTTAACACTCATTTCTCAGTAACTAAGAGATCAGGCAGGTAGAAAATCAGCAAAGATGTAGTCGACCTAAACAATACTCAATTAACTTGATCTAATTAACAATTATAGACTACTCCATTCAACAGCAGAATACATATTCTCATGATCACAGAGAACATTTAGCAAGACAGACTGCATTCAGGACCATAAAATACCCTGTGAAGAATCAGAAGAGGAATCACAATGGAATTAAATTAAAAATAAATAATTAAAAGCTGGTAAATCACCGAATATTTGAAACAACACATGTCCAAATATTACAAATATTATGAACTAAATTAAAATGAAAAGACAACTTATTAAAATTTGTGATGCATTGAAAACAATTCTTAGACGGAAATATATAGCATTAAATGCATATATTAGATAATGAGAAAGATCTAAATTCATCATCTTAAGCTTCTATCATAAGAATTAGAGAAAGAAGAACAATTTAAATCTAAATAAAGCAAAAAAGAAGGTATAATAACAATCAGAGCAAAAAATCAATGAAATTATAAACAGGAAAACTATAAAGAAAACCAAAAGCTGGTTCTCTGGAAAGATTAATAAAATCAATAAAGCTCTAGCCAGGCAAACCAAGAAAATTGGGAATATTTCTTTATGTGTTTAGATCTTTTTGGTTTCAGTTTATCAGTTGGTTATACTTTACCATAATCAGATCCTGTACGTATTTTCATAGTATGCACACTTGATATCATGTAATAAGCATGATTTGTAATTTTTGTTGTCTTGTTCTCAAAAGCCCACACCCCCAGGGTAATGATGAGAAAAAATTCACACATATCCCAATTTATTGATATGCTAAAAAGTACCTGGCCTGTGCTTATCAAAAGTGTCAAGGTTATCACAAACAAGGAAAATCTGAGAAATCATTATGGCACTGAGCATCCTTAGGAGACATGATAACTAAATGTATGATGGTATTCTGTATGGGGCACAAATAAGCCTTTGAAATAATTTATTTATCCATGCCACAACTATTTTTGGGACATTCAGTATATCCTCAATTCTAGAAATGCACTACAAGTGTATAGAAAAAGGATAAACAGCCCTCCTAATCTGTAAAGTGAGCGCAATAGTACCAATTTATCGGGTGGGGGGGTGGTAGGAATAAAATGAGATAATATGAGTAGCTCTGGGTGGAGTAATTAACAAAATGGAGCTAATCAGTAACACAGATTGTTGCTGTTGTTACTGGTTTATTGTTGTTATTTTATGTATTTTGAGAATAGTGAGTAGCTTTTTTAAAAAATGGAGATTAGATACTGATTATAGTATGATAATGCTTCATTATATAGATGAGCAGGAAACCGAGATGAGTAGTCTGCCCAAGATGTCACAGTGAGGGCCAGAGATAAAATTACATGTCTCTCTCATTGTATTGACCAAACTATTATAAATAATTTTAAAATAATCACATTAATTAAATTAATATTAGACACATTACTAACATTTTTCATGAGCTTCTATTTTTATCTCACAAGACTAATTTTCTTTTGTAGAATTAAAAATAGCATGAAAACATTTAAACCTTACAGCGCAGTTTGCTGATGCTTGTTTAAATAGTCATAATATTTCAATCTGGCCTTGAAAAATTAAAATCAAAATAGGCACCTTTATTTGGTAAACTATCAAATTACATCTTCCCTAATTATAGTTTTGGCACATACTGTTCTCATTTTTACTTGATCAGTGATCAAGCAAGCAAAAGAATTTCGTTATGTCACTTGATAGAACCATATCTGCCAAATAGGCCTTGCCCTAATGTTAACAGAAGAACCATAAAGAGATTTACGGCTCTGAAATCGACCAGAGTGTGGCCCATCTGCTGCAGTAGATACTTAACCAATTTTAAACAAGACTTCCCCCCAAATTTCTGTCCTCTTAAAGAAATTCATTAGTCTAAATTTTCAAGTGCAGACTCATTTTAGAAATGACAGTTATGTCCAGCTTGCCCTTATTGCTTGCTACTTAAATCTTACTAACGAATAAGGAAATATACTTTCTCTCAGTAATAGAAATATTTTGAAGGCAACTTGGCCTCTCATTAGCACTAAAGTATAAGAAAGAATAAAATGAGATAATATAACATCAAGAATGGGAGGTGGCTCCATGTCAACTTCATATAGATCAAGTAACTTTAGGGGACTATTTCTTTAACTATATTTGGTCAAAAATACTTGGCCAGAAGCGGAGTTTTATCTTCTCTTATCCCCCACGTGAACTCTGTTAAAATGCCATGAGTTAAACTTCTGATTTCTAAAATAGTCCGAAATTCTAGACTGAAGAATTAAGAGGCAGTTAATTTTTATAATTCTTTCAAATGTATATTGTATATTATTCAACTGGAATTTAACACTAGTCAAAAATATTAATATAAATGTTAGTTGATGTCTATATTCTCTTTTCACTTCAGCTAAGTTCTTGCAAGAAAAATTTAAAATAACATTCACTGCATGCTTTTGTTTTATTTCACCTAGTAATAAATATTATCACTAGGATAATATTAAAATCAGGATAAAAGTAATAATGAAATAAAAATTATTGAGCAACTTTAAAGGGGTAGGCACCATGTTAAAGATATCACTTAATTATCTCAATGTTCAGAATATCCTGTTTAAATATTTTGGAAATGAGGCATAAAGAATTTGTTGAATGCAAGCCAAGTCACAAGTTAAGAAGCAGGGCCAGAATTTACATTTTTATTCTACTCTTTGGTGTCTGTATTAGTGAGTGTTCTCTAGAGAAACAGGCAGGCTGGCAAGCTGAAAACTCAGGTAGAGTTGGCATTGTAGTCTTGAGCCTGAATTCTGCTGAGCAGCAGACTAGAAATTCAGGGAAAAAAATTCAGTGTTGCAGTCTTGGGGCAGAAGTTTGTACTCATCAGGAAATTTCAATCTTTGCTCTTAAGTTCTTCAAGTCATTGGATGGGGTCTACTCAAATTATGGAAAGGAAAATGCTTTGCTTAATATCGACTGACTGCAAGTATTAATCACATGTAAAAAATACCTCAATAGCAACATCTAGTTTAGAATTTGACCACATAACTGGCTACAGCAGTCTAGCCAAGATGACACATAAAGTTAATCTTCACAACGTGGTAGAATAATAACAGTGCTGGCTATATTAGTTGTGAAGCTCAGATATCCGGAATCTCTGCCTGGGTATCACAGGACATACCATCACGGAACATGAATACCACGGGACATGCCATCCTTTTTTGAACTGCAGTTATGGAAATGTAAAAAGCATACCTAAAACAACTTTACAGTATGTTATACCATACATACAGAGTGAAACCCTATATACTAATCTAACTTACAGAGGAAACTTCCCCTGACAAATGAGGATGCAGAGAGATAGTATCACAGACCCTGTTAAGTAGGTGTTGGTCACCTCTCCGCACAAACGGCCTTTCAGAGAAGATCGTGGAGATCCGCATGCGCAGTAAGACTCAGGTCACGTGATTCCCAGCTGTCCAATCAAAGTGGTTGCAGGGTGGCGTCTGAATCCCGGGAAGGTTCCCAGTCCAGACACCGTAACACGAGACCCAGACCGTAACCTACGCCTTTTTCTCTCTCTCTTTTCACTACGACAGTGCGTGCCTTGCCATCTGTGGCTTATGTATCTCGCTCTATAATCCTTTCTCTCCTCAATAAATCTCATTTTCGTCTTGTCTTACTTTGGTATGTCTGGTTATTCTTCAGTCACGAGCGCACTGAGAACAACATTTCAGACTGCAACTGGACAACCTTAGAAAGAAAAAGAGGGGGAAGAAAAAAAAGAAAGAGATAGATGATATATTTGTCACAGCTCTACTCAGAATAACGAGCCGTGTCAAAAACTTTATGTGATTACATTTATAAAAATATTATTGGCATACAATGCTTCACCAGTAGATATTATATAATAATATCTTCTATGTATGTATACATATATGTGATGTATATTCCCTATAAGAATATTTTAAAATCATGCATTTTATTATATATCTTAACTGGTGTGCATAATTTTTATTTCCTTGAGCCATGTGTTTTAGCAAATATGCCACCCTTTTAAATTACCTTTTTTAAAGTTCAACTGTGTTCAACTCTTAATTAATTTTTATAATAGAATGATTAATTTTTTCTTGATTTTTTACATCCATTTTCTCCTTTCCCCTGAAATCAACCAGTTCATTATTATAAAGTATAACTTCTTCATATCAAAAAGAATTTTACTGTCCATGAATTTTTGGTGACTTTATTTGACTTATACATCCTAAAAATTTAGAATACTAAACACGTGGCTGAAGCATATTAAATATAAATAAATTTTGAAAATGATAAAAGCAGAGTGATTTTACAACTTATTATACTTTATACCCTTTAAAAAAAGATGCTTATATTACATTATAACACGATGTTTCATATAAAGAGAAATATAAAATTGCTTAGTTATCACTAGTATTGTATTAGTATTAATATGTCACTTTAGAATGTGGCTAGATACGTGACATCACACATTTGGTTTAATAACAAATCTCAGTAGAAGTCACATTTAAACAAGAAATAGTTTCAAATGAGATTAAACATTACCTTCCCTTTGATTATCTTTGATTAGAAAATTGATTTCTTATTAATGTCTGTGGCAACACTGTAATTTAATAATTTGATTTTGTACTGTAGAGATAATGCTTACATAATAACAATATATAATTCTATTTATGTTGTGATCAGAGTAAAATTTGTAATTTTTAAGCATGAATAATCATAATGGATGACCAAAGGGTTTGATTTACCCTTTATGTTTCTTGAGAATTTGACATCTTCCCATGTACTGATTAAGTTGGTGACTTTACACTTCCTTTCTTTCTTTTTTGTCATTCATACCCCTGAATGCATCTGAAAGAAACCTTGCCCTTGATGGGCTGTTTAAAGTTTATTTTAATATTCTTCTGGATGAACTGTAATCTTATTATAGCATTATTAAAAGATGCAGTACTAAAAAGTGACATTTGGAGAATCAATATAGTCGATAAGAAATATTAATATATTACCATTCTTTTCATATATTATAACCATTTTTTAAATGGACTTGTTGCCCTCATGCAACAATTGAAAGGGTGAAACCTCCTAGATAAAACCTTATGAAACAAATTCTGATTGTAGTTCAAATGTTTCTAGGCAACAGGAAATGACATTTTAACATTACAAAGATCAGGTCCTTCAAACAACGATGAAACATACAATGAAGGACATTGTGACAAGGCAGCTGGCATACTGTCCTCTGCTGAAACAGTCCTTGACCTCCGCCCTGTTCTCTGGGTAGCCAGATGGTCTGAGAATTATTTTTAAGTATGTGACACCAGATATGGGCCAACAAGGAATACAAGGTTAGAGCAATCATAGCTCTCCATATACGACATTGACCTAAATTAGCAGAAAATACATTTTTCAATCAACAAAATAACGATCACCAAAATTGACCTCAAGACAACAAATCAGTTTTTAAATGCATCATCTCCTGGCATCCTATTTGTTTCAAAAATAATGCAACATTTTTATGTTTTAATGACTATTTTAATGATAATGGCTTAATATCTTGGCACGTATGCAAATTATCTTGGTCCCTCAAGTGTGGTAATTAAATTTTTTGGTTTTAGAAGTAATGATTATGAAATTTACCTTTAATAAAATACACAACAAAATGCGTTTAAATGGGCAGGTGTATCTATATATAATTTTGTTTAATAGATTGAGATTATTTAACTTTCATTAATATATTTGAGTTTATATATTAAAGATTATATGAAGGACAAGTACAAAAAAATAAATATCTATGCCCATGCTTTCCAATCTCAAAATACATGAAAATGGTTTTATTTGACCCTGTTTCAGTAACATAAACTAAAATAATACAAAAGTCAAGATACTTAGAACCAGGCTTCTTAAAGAAAATACTCATGGTTTGCAAGAGAAAATATACTTTAAATTAAAGCAGATTTTGGATTTCCCAGTGTCAATGGAAAAGAAACCAAACTCTGTAAAATAATAAGGAGGTTTATTCTGAGCCAAATTTGAGGACCATAGCCTAGAGTCATGCCCAAAAGGTATTCAGCAATTGGACTTGCTGTGGCTGGGTTACAGTTTGGTTTTATACATTTCAGGGAGACAGGAATTACACGTAAAGTCATAAATCAATACATGGAAGTCATACATTGGTTTGGCCCAAAAAGGTGGGACATCTCAAAGATAGGGCTTACAGGTTATAGGGGGGTTTAAAGATTCTTTGACTTGTAATTAGTTAAAGAACTGAAGCTTTGTCTAAAGGTCTGTAATGTTTTAAGATAATGAAGTCAATCAAAGACAAGTCACCTGACATATTCCTAGACTCAGTGATTTGTTACTTAAATTGAGGACCTGCAGGCTTGTCTTTCACAGCCTTAGGCCTTTTAAAGAGTTACAAAGGGTATCTAAGAAGGGAGGAGGGCATGATGAGGCATGTCTGACCTCCCCTCTCATGGCCAGGAACTCAGTTTTAGGGTATTTCCTTGGCCAAGAGGGGGTCCATTCAGTCAGCTGGTGGGGCGGAGGGATTAAGATTTTATTTTAGTTCACACTAGATTTTATGAAATCATATTTGATGTATAATGTGAACATGGTCACAGTTTTTGTAATAACTAATAAAGTATTAGAGAAGTAAAATACCAAAAATATATATATATTTCTAAATAAGGTTCAAAACTATTTCTGTTTTAAAGACATAAACGAGCAATTCTGGAGATTCTTATTTTTGTGTTCAGAAATTTTATTTTTTTCATAACCTTTGAACATAGTTTGTAATAAATGGAAACTGCCTTGTCATTTCTGGTGGACATAGTAAAAATTACACTTTTAACTTCGGTTTATACCCTTCACTGAATATACTTAAAAATATTCTTTGTATATATGGAGTAATTACCTATCATTGCTATTTATTTTTCCACAAAAAGAATTTGATCCCTCTCTTTTCCTTTTGCTTACTATATAAAAATCAATTAAACTATTTTAAAACAATTTTGTTTAGCCACCAATGAATTCTGTCCACTTATATAATCAGGATAAAAGGCTTTGCAGGTAATATCCGAGTATTAGAAGCAGACAGGGACTACTAATCTTGAGTTTGGATTTTCATTACAAATATATTATTTTTATCTTCAAAATTCCAGTTCATTTGCCTGAATTAAATGCAGAAATTTTCTATATTTTCAAGTTTATTTCAGTTGCTAACAGAAGTTATTTTAATTCAACCATGATCCAGCTTTCTAAATTTTCAATTTTCATTCTTAGGCATTTTATCATCTAAATGAACTTACTTCAAAGGCTTAACCTCCTTAATTTTAGAATAGCTCTAATGTTAGCATTGTAAAGGATACCAGACTCAGAATAGAAACAAAAAGGAAAAGAAAGAAAGAAAAAAATATATTATTATAGGGGTTCTTTTTATATTTTTTATTTTTAATCATTATGGGTACATAATAATTGTATATATTTACAGGGTACAAGTGGTGTTTTGATACAGCCATACAATGTACATTAATCAAGTCAGGGCAATGTGGGTATCCATAACCTCAAGCATTTATCATTTCTTTGTGTTAGGTACATTCTAATTTCACTCTTTTAGTTATTTTAAAGTATATCATAACTTAATATTGACTATAGTCACTTTTGGCATTCGTGATTGAAATTTTTGACTCTTGATAACTTATAACAATTTATACAAGTTTAAATAATATACACTGTGCTTACTTGTAATAGAATTTAAAGACTCAATTAACCTTTGTCTTTGGTATCTATAAGAAAAAAGAGATATAATAATTTTCTGGATAAATTATAAAATCTTTTAGCCACTTCCCTTTATGAATTTTTAACTTTCATATAGCAAAATTCACTATTTTGGTGTACAATTGTGTGACATATTTATTTGAAAATATTAAGAGGGTACACACATTTTGTTATGTAGAAACCTTGTATAATGCCTAAGTCAGGGCTTTTGGTGTGTCCATCACCAGAATACAAGGTGTCCCGAAAGTTGTCCTTCATAGGGAAAATGGGAAATCACAGCTTAATGTACCTTTATTTACAAAATATTCATTATAAAATTTTTCTTTTGTATGGAGACTTTTGGGACACCCTGCAGTGTTCATTTTACCCAATATATAAGTGTTTACCCCACACCTGCCTTCCTTTTTGGTTTCCAATGACATTTATATCATATTGCATCCATGTATGTATACCCATCATTTAGCTCCCACTTATTAGTGAGAACATATGGTATTTTGTTTTTCGATTCCTAAGATACTTCACTTAGGATAATGATCTCCAGTTCCCTCCAAGTTGCTGCAAATGACATTATTTCATTCCTTTTTATGGCTGAGTAGTATTCTGTGGCATATACATATACCACATTTTCTTTATTTTTTTTTATTTTTCCACATAAACCATTTATTTTTTTTATTTTTATATACAAAAGATCCAAAATTCAGAAAGTGTGTGTGGGGGAGCTATTTTTGTTTTAACTCTTGATTATCCATGATATTAGAAGCAATAAAAATATGTATGAAGAATAATCAATTTAATATTGCAATTATATTTGGATTTGGACTTTAATTAGAACCAAAAGATGATAGGTGATAAGTAGGTAGGTAAGTAGGTAGGTAGATAAAGATATTCAAGATGTATCTTTATGCTCCACCAATTACTAATATATTTTTAAAACTAATTTCACCATGGTCAGTGATTAGTGTCATCTACCCCAATTTTTCCACAGTGGAGTCATTTGAGACAGCCACAGTAAACAGCTTAATGAAAAGTTGCATTTGGAATAATCCTACAATGGTCCTGATGCAACACAAGTAGCCATAGCTTCAAAATTCCTTACCTCCTCCTACATTTTCTTTCTCTATTTCTCTCATCTTTATTTCTCCTAACTGTCCCTTTCTGTTCTCTCTAGATACAAACTCTAAATTTGCAGTTAATATTTCATGTCTTTAGAGTAGCAATTCAATGTAGTAGGCGGTACTACAATGTAAAGTGCTTAGCATGTAAGAGCACAGTTTAAAACAAAAAATTAATTTTCCTTATTTCAGAATAAAAAATCAGTGATGGGGAAAGCCATATAAAATTAATGCACTTAGGGGACTCTATGTCATAGCTGTAGCAGTAAAGCTCAGAGACCTGAGACTTTGTCCAAGGGCGCCATCATGAGGCAGCACTCAGCCAGACAGGAGTGTAATCCAAAGCAGGGTAGAGAGTCTCTGCAAATGGTGGTCCTCAGGACAAACCTTTCCATATGTTCCTTCTCAGTCTCCATTGGCGGTACCTCCTTCTCTCTTCTAATGCTGAAATGTCTCAGTACTCAGTGTCTGAGCATTTTTCATTTTCCATCTATACCATATATGCCTTGCTGTTTTCATTCAGTCTCATGACTTTATTAAAAACCAGACCACTCTACTCCCCTGAATTGCAGTGGCAACACTGTCCTTCAAATTATCAGGTGAAAATCTACCCTTGCTTTCTTTTGCCTATTCTTGGCACAATGAATAGGGACATCATTTGAAAATATAAATTATATATAAAACTGATCAAAACCTTCTAGCGGATTCCCATCTATTTTAAAGTGAAATCCAAAACCCTTACATGGATTTCAAGGGATATCTGACCTGGCTAGCCCCCTTTTTGAACTCTCTGGTATTGTCTCTTAATGATTTATCTCTTCTTCATTCTGCTCCACCTACATCTACCTCTTCACTGTTCCTTGAGCATATCCGACATACACCCTTTGCATTATGTGTTTCCTATGCCTAAGGTACTCTTCTCCCATTTATCCATTTATTCACGTAGCTCCTTCCATTACTTCCTTAAAGTTTTTTTTTTTTTTTTATTCCAAGGTATTGTGAGGGTACAAACATTAGTTACACTTTATGCCTTTGTCTCACCCAAATGCGGGTTAAAAGCATGCCCTTCCCTCCCTTTAGTGCTCCCCGTGTCCTTTAGTTGTAGATTTGTCCTCCGTCATTCCCCTAATCCTTAGAGAGTATTTCTGCCATGTGATCAACCTAGTGTTGATCAGTTAGTACCAATTTGATGACAAGTACAAATGGATCCCGTTCTTCTGCTCTTGTGGTGCCTCACTTTGGATAATGGGCCTAAGTTTAGTTCAGGAAAGTATAAAAGGTGCTAGATCACTGTCGTTTCTTGTGATTGAGTAATATTCCATTGATACATATATCATATTTTATTAATCCACTCATAGATTGACGGACACTTGGGTTGTTTCCACATTCTTGCAATAGTGAATTGTGCTGCTATAAACATTCGGGTGCAGGTGTCTTTATAGTAGAATATTTAGTGCTCTTTTGGATAGATGCCTAAAAGTGCTATTGCTGGATCCAATGGTATTTCTATTTTTAGCTCTCTGAGGTATCTCCAAATTCTTTTCCACATAGGTTGCAATAATTTGCAGTCCCACCAGCAGTGTAAGAGTGTTCCTGTCTCTCCACATCCTCGCCAACATTTGTCGTTTTGTGATTTTTTGATAGAGGCCAATCTCACTGGGATTAGGTGATACCTCATTGTGGTTTTGATTTGCATTTCTCTAATAATTAGAGATGTTGAGCATTTTTTTATATGTTTGCTGGCCATTATTCTATCTTCTTTTCAAAAGTTTCTGTTCATTTCCCTTGCCCATTTGTTGATGGGGTTGTTTGATTTTTTCTTGTTGATTTTTTTGAGTTCTAGATAGATTCTGGTTATCAGCCCTTTATCAGATGCGCAGAGAATAAATATTTTTTCCCATTCTGTGGGATGTCTATTCACTCTAATGATAGTTTCCTTGGCAGTGCAGAAGCTTTTTAATTTGATTAGATCCCACTTATTTATTATTGTTGCTGCAGCGATTGATTTGGGGTTCTTCTTCAAGAATTCCTTGCCTAGCCGATGTCTGAAAGGGTCTTTGCAACATCTTCATTTAGAATTCTTATGGTTTCATGCCTTAGGTTTAAGTCTGTTATCCATCTTGAGTTGATTTTTGTGAGTAGTGAGAGGTGGGGGTCTAATTTCAATCTTCTACTTGTAGCTATCCAGTTTTCCCAGCA
Source organism: Avahi laniger (assembly GCA_963575035.1). NCBI lineage: Eukaryota > Metazoa > Chordata > Mammalia > Primates > Indriidae > Avahi > Avahi laniger. The sequence continues at coordinate 3,801 of CAUYSK010039991.1, read as the reverse complement.
CCATTTATTGAAAAGAGTTTCTTTTACTCAGTGTATGTTTTTGTCAGCTTTATCAAAGATTAGATTACCATATGCAGATGGTTTCATCTCTGGATTGTCTGTCCTGTTGCAGAGGTCAATGTCTCTGTTTTTCTGCCAGTACCAAGCTATTTTAGTTACTACAGCCTGGTAGTACACCTTAAAGTCTGGTAAACTGATACCTCCCAGTTTGTTCTTTTTGCTTAAAATTGCTTTGGCCCCATACGAGGTCTTTTCTGGTTCCATACAAAGAGTAGAATTATTTTTTCCAGATCTGTGAAGAATGATAATGGGATTTTGACTGGGATTGCATTAATTCTGTAGATCACTTTAGGTAGCATGGACATTTTAACGATGTTGATTCTGCCAATCCATGAGCAAGGTAGGTTTTCTCATCTGTTTACATCTTCAACAATTTCTTTTTTTAGTATTTCATAGTTCTCCCTGTATAAATCTATTACATCTTTCATTAAATATATTCCTAGATATTTAATTTTCTTTGAGGCTATTGTAAAAGGAATTGCGTTTTTGATTTGATCTTCGGCTTGACTGTTGTTGGCATATATGAATGCCTCAGATTTGTGTGTATTGATTTTGCATCCTGAGACTTTGCTGAATTCATTCATCAGTTCTAGGAGTCTTTTAGATGAGTCCTTGGGGTTTTCTAGATATAATATCATATCATCAGCAAAGAGCGAGAGTTTGATCTCATCTGTCCCCATTTGGACATCCTTAATATCCCTCTCTTGCCTAATTGCTGTGACGAGGATTTCGGCACTATGTTGAATAGAACTTGAGATAGAGGGCAGCCTTGTCTGGTTCCGGTTCCACGTGGGAATGATTTTAATTTTTCGTCATTCAATAAGATATTGGCAGTGGGTTTGTTGTAGATGGACTTGATAATTTTAAGGAATGAGCCATCTATGCCTATTTTGGTGACAGTTTTTATCATAAAGGTGTGTTGGACTTTGTTAAATGCTTTTTCTGCATCTATCGAAAGAATCATATAGTCTTTGTTCTTGCTTTTATTTATGTGGCAAATTGCATTTATAGATTTGTGTATGTTAAACCAGGCTTGCATCCCTGGAATAAAGCCCACCTGGTCATGATGAATTATTTTTTTGATGTGCTGCTGAATTCTATTTGCTAAAATTTTGTTGAGGATTTTTGCATCAATATTCATAAGGGATATTGGTCTGAAACTTTCTTTTTTTGTTGTGTCTTTTCCTGGCTTTGGTATCAAGGTGATATTGGCTTTGTAGAATGAGTTACAAAGGATCCCATCTTTCTCAATATTATATAATAATTTCTGTAGTGTAGGTAGAGTTCTCCTTTGAATGTTTGGTAAAACTCTGAAGTTTAGCCATCTGGTCCAGGACTTTTACATTTTGGGAGGTTTTTAACTACTGCTCCAATTTCTGAGCTTGAGATTGGTCTATTCGGATATTCTGTTACCTCCTGAGTGAATGTGGGGAGGTTGTATGTTTCCAGGAATTTGTCTATTTTCTCCTCATTATGTAGTTTTTGGGCATATAGGTTTTTATAGTAGCCAAAAATAATATTTTGTATTTCCGTGGTGTCTGCTGTGACCTCTCCTTTTTCATTTTTCATTGAGTTTATTAGAGACCTTTCCCTTTGGGTTCTAGTCAATCTAGCAAGATAGGTGTCGATTTTGTTTATCTTTTTGAAAAATCAGGTTTTGGTTTTGTTGATCTTCCATATAGTTCTCTTGTTCTCAATTTCATTTAGTTCTGCTTTGATCTTAGTTATTTCTTTTCTTCTACTAGGATTGGGATTGGTTTGCACTTCCTTTTCCAATTCCTTCATTCTATTTATTAGGTTGTCAACTTTTAAACTTTCTGTTTTATGGATATGATCATTTATTGCTATATTTTCAAATATGCTTTTGCTATATCCCACAGGTTTTAATAGTTTGTTTCTCTGTTATCATTTAGTTAGAAGAAGTTCTTGATTTCCCTCTGTATTTCCTCATTGACCCAAGAGTTAGTCAACAATAGATTGTTTAATTTCCGTGACTTTGTGAGGTGGTAAGTATTTCTGTTGGAATTGAACTCTAATTTTATACCATTATGGTCTGAGAAAGTACACGGTATAATTTCTATTTTTCTGAATTTGTTGAGGTCTGATTTGTGGCCTAGAATGTGATCAATTCTGGAGAAAGTTCCATGGGCTGATGAGAAGAATGTAAATTCGACTTTATTTGGGCAGAATGTTCTGCAGAGATCTGTCAGACCCTTTTGTTCTAGAGCTCTGTTCAAGTCCATTATTTCTTTGCTTATTTTCTATTTGGAAGATCTATCCGTGGATTTGGGAGAGAAAGTGGCTTCTCGCGTTACTCTCCTCCTTGAAGGGTATGACCACCTCTGCCTGGCAGAGGCAGAGGCGCTGATTCAGACCATTGCCTGGGCAACAGGCCCCAGGAGTTTTAGGCTATGGACTCCCAAAATGGTGGGCTGCCCACCGAGAGTCAGCGCTGGAGACAATTGCACTGGGCAGGTATCGGGAGCTGGGTTTCTCACTGCTATCTCCCAGAGCTGTCTCCCAGAGCTTCCCACTGAGCCCACTGCTTCCCTAACACACTGAGTCTTGACAGATCAGCTGGAGGACTCTGTGCTCTGTCCCACCCAGCGCGGGCCAAATCTTCACGGATTTCCAAGGGCTGAGCCTCCTTTATGATGTTCACTTCCCCTGATCTGGTCCTGGCGGTCCTCTGAGGTGAGAAGTCTGTCTCCAAACTCTCCCCTGTGGGCTCAGGAAGTGTCTGAACTGGGAAGTGTCTGCTTGGAACAGTCCTTCCCCACCCGGAGTAGACCTAGCACCACACAGAAGAGAGCTCAAAGTGTTTCCCGCTCCTGTCTCCACTCCCCACTACCACTTCACACTGACTTCAGGCATGTCCCTGCCCACGGGGTGTGGGGGTTGGTGGAGGAAGAGTCATCTTGCTGTGGGTCAGATCACGTTGCCCCGGCCAGCCAGTGGACAGGTGCGGCCGTCCCACTCTCCACTGCCCACTGTTTGTCCAGCACTTTCTGGAATTTGCTGTCGATTCTCCGATCCGGTTCACCTTTTTTTTCCCGCAGCACCACTTGTCCCTCGCTGCTTCTCTGCAGATTCAGAAAGCCGATCTTGTGGGAGAGTGCTTCACTCATGTGTGGCTGTCCTCATTCTTCACCTCCTACTCTGGGAGCAGAGAGCAAGGAGGTCACCCCTAATCCGCCATTTTCCTCCTCTCAGCTGACCAATTTTATGTAGCATTTCTTTCTGATAAATTACCACAGCCCATAGACTGGCTCTGGCCAGTTTATGGAGCCTGCATACAAAGAGACTGTGTCCTTTGCTTCACATTTTGATGTATTAAACCTAATTTTACTGTATTTTAATGTCACGTCTTGACCCCAAATGAACACTGGCTGTATGTAACATATGTTTGCTTACAATGCAGGCACACCTCTTCACAAATATTCATAGCTCATTGTGAGAACTACATCAGATAATGTACGAGTTTGCATTGTAAGTTGGGACACTTTCAGGTTGGCCCTGTTCCATACTCATCTACGATCTGCCACTGACCCTCTTCAAGTAAGGATATTATAAAAGATAAGTTTTAAAAAATCTGGCCAGGTGCGGTGGCTCACGCCTGTAATCCTAGCACTCTGGGAGGCCGAGGTGGGCGGATCGTTCTGAGCTCAGGAGTTCGAGACCAGCCTGAGCAAGAGCGAGACCCCATCTCTACCAAAAATAGAAAGAAATTAATTGGACAGC